>JAGVVM010008141.1:0-14506 GCA_019149425.1 Psidium friedrichsthalianum | reverse complement strand
GATTCCATCTGAGTGACTCAAGGCAATCCTAGGTATAGGGTCTAGGGAATCTAGATAATATGTCAAAAGGTACAAAAGATAATATAAAGATATTTCAATAGGGATTTATGTAGACCACTTATTGAGTTTCCTTATTAAGAATCATGATTTCCAACTTCTATAGTGGTGGAATGGTTATTCACTCAATTTCCAGTACTACTCCAATTGCAAAAGAGTTTAAGCAATCCCCTTACGCAACATTAGCGATTGAAAAGAATTTGGTGCTGAGGTATAGTTTTGTGTGACCGCGAGGTCAAGATTAGCTTCGGAATTCGTTGAGGCTCGGCTTGTGTCGATTGTTGGACAAAGCTACAGTGATCGACATTAAGAGGTGGATCCCGATCAATAAATCTGAATTCTTCAAATGAGAGAGATACCGTCATAATCGCCCACGGGTACACTACCACGGGTATCGAACTTTGACGTGATGATGTAAAGTTTGGGGTTGTCAAGTAAAGAATAGCTGAGTTTTGATTTATTCTATCCTTAAGAAGGGGGAATCTATTGCTCTTATGAATCAATTCATTAAGTGCGCAGAGCCCTTCTTCCTTCCCATTTTTTCCCTACTAAGTCCCCAATTTGATTGACAATTTGTAGTTAAATGTTATTAGTGTTTATTATTTTATATTTATATTTCATAGTTCCTTGATTTAATTTTTATTTCATAAAATTTTATTATGAAAATCTGTTTGGAATCGCAACCATAACTGGTAGTGTCCGTCTCGGGAATTCACAATCGTAACCGGAAACCGGAGCCCAACGAGCCAGTTCAGTGAATCTGGTACCCAAGGGGGGCCTTAAAAGTAGTTCCATTGCGTGTGTCCAGTGACATAGAGTCACTCCGTACCGGGCAGCGCGTTTTGGAACCATGCAGCCCATCTAGCCAGGCTTGCACCTTTTCTATATTCGGGGCTGATCTGTGCGTATTCAAATGGCTTACTATTTTGCTACTTGTGCTAGTAGCTACTTGAGCACATACTGCCTTGCGGTTGAAGTTTATGGTTTCTTGTCGCTCCCATTTCTGGTACCACTTCAGTTATTGCACTTGTCCTAGCAAACAGCAACAATGCTTTTGGCTTAATGTCATCCCCTGCTTCAGGCCACGCCTTCCCTTCTCTTGTTCCCTGCTGCTCTCATGTGCCATTCACCTTCTCATGCTTTCTCCACCGAAGTTCATTCTTTGGTTCTCCCGAATTGCCTTTCTTCTTGAGCCGAGCGCGTTATGTCATCAAAACTTCAGACATTCTCTCGTTCGAGTCATAGACACAACCATGCATAGACGAAAGAGCGCATATCATAGGTTGTTTATAGCAGCTCCCATGGAGACATTTTCAGTTATTAGAGAATTTCAAATAAAAGCCTGAGTGCTTTCATTTTCCCAAATAAAAGTCTGAATTAAAACTTGTGGCCATGTAATCTCAAAAGAGGGCTTGGCCTCAACGGTATTTTCATCATTTATTATTTTTTTTTATTTTGTTCTTTTCTCTTGTTTTTCTTTTAAAGTAAAAAAATTTTTAAAAAAAATTGAAAAAAAATCATTTCTTCATCACTTGGACTTTCCCCACAGCCAACCATCGAGACCCACCATCACCGTCACCGGTGCCCTCACCCAATTTTCATCCCGACTCACAACCACAGTGACCGCCTCGAGGCCCTACCCTCTCTACTCCTTCCCTCCATCGATCCTAATCCCAATGCCGTCAAAGTCACGTCGTTTCTCCCTCCTCAACCCCTCCTTCTCTTGGCGCTTCGCCACCACTATATCTTCCCTCTGGTTGGTGAGAGGGTTGCCCCTCCACTTGTGACCATCGCCCCACACTGGTGGAGCGTAGGCGATGCTAGGTGAGGGTCAACGACCCTCTCCCAGTTCTAGTGAGGTTGTTGGTCCTCTCTAAGGCGCCAGCACCCCACTGGCTATCGTTAATGGCCCATCGCTAGTAGTGTTTGTCTATGGTGGGTCGTAGGGTTGGCTGTAGGAAGGTGATGAAGATGATGGATTTTTTAAAAAATCTTTTACTTTTTATGTTTTCAAAGAAAGGAAAAGAAAATGAAAAAGATAATGATGAAAATACCCTTGAGGTCATACTCTTTTTTACATTATTTGGTTTCTTGAGGCCCTTGTTTGAAACTAGTTATTTACTTCAAACCCTTATTTGAAACAAAATCCACTACAATACCTTTGAAGAAATGAGCTCACTTCAGGCCTTATTGAAATTTTATCGATTTATTAGTGTGATAAAATTATCAAAGACACCATGAATTTGAGGACGGTAAAACGCAAACAAAATTTCATATTTTCTTTTCCTTTATTAGAGCTTCTTTAGATTTGCCTATGTGAGAGGATAACATAGTCACTATATTAAACTTGTTTTCTGTGGCGTGAGCCGTGATTTGGACCTAATATTTTACGGAGTAAGTACATCATGAGTGTCCTAAACTTTTGTACACGATCACTTGAGTATTATTACTTTTTTTTGTTTTTGCTCACTTGAGCAACAAATCGGAGTAAAATGGATCATCTAAGTGTCACTTCAACAAATCGTCCTACGTAGGTTTTTGTATTATTTTATTAATTTTTCGTTACAAGTGAATTTTTTATTGTTTAATTTTTTTTTCATTTTCGATCTTTTTTATTTTTGACATTGGCCAAGCAAGGGCCATCGGCAACTCTCATTAGCCACGAATCTAAGCTAAAGAGCGAGGACTACCTTGCCCTCGGCCATCGGGGCTGTGACGGCCATGGGCGAGGGCCGTTGCAAGCTTTGCCGGTTGAGGGCAAGGGCATGATGGCCTCATGAGGGTCTCGTGGCCGCCGGCCATGGCCACGAAGGCCCTTGCCCACGATCGACGAGGCGGGATGAGCGCCACCGAGGGTGTTGGCGACGACCTCGCTCGGTTTAGGTGAGGGCTTTTTGCGGCCATGGCTAGTAGGGGTGCGAGGGCCCTTGCCCGAATCTAGCTACGCGAGGGCCCTCGCACCCTCACCCAGGCCAGGTGCGATTGCGACAGCCTTGGCCCATGGCCATTTGCAGCTTCGCCCACCGAGGGTTAGGGTGACCCTCGCTGGTCAATGTAGAAAACTAAAAAAAAATGCATAGAAAAATAAAAAAAATTCCAAAAAAAATAAAAAAAATAAAGATATTTCAAATTTTTTTTAAAATTTTAAAAAAAAATGTCAGTGATGCCACATTAGATTTTTGTTGTCCACGTAGGATTTTTGACAAGCCAAATCGCCAATGGCAATCAAGTGATCGATTTTTAAAATTTGTGGTACATAAGTGAGCTAAAAAAAGACTTATGACACTCAAGTGACCATTGTGCAAAAGTTGTGGTGCTTGCGATGTGCTTACCATAATATTTTATTGTATTTTATTTTTGAAAATTTTTCTTTTTCTTTCCTTTATTTTTTTTATTGTCCCCCTTCCCTTCCCTCTTCTTCCCTCCTCTTTAGAGGAATGGCCTGCCTTGCTAGGGGCAAGCGAGAGTCTCGACGACAACTAGCTAGAGGAAGAAGAGCGAGGGGGAAAAAACAAGAAAAGGAAAAAAAAAAGGAAAAAGATAACACAAAAATAAAAAATTTAAAAAATTATTGAAATATTAGTTCATCGAACGACTGGCATCCACGTTAGTGCTAGCCGGTCAAAATTCCTTAAGTAGACTAAATTGACACAATTTCAAAAAGGTTTATCACTAAATTGGTAAAACAAAAAGCTTATAATTGAATTAGTACAAATTGCAATAGATTTAGGATTTTTTGGTATTTTCCCATTTGAGGGAGGCTGGTAAATTTGTTCTTCATGCAAAGTTATCTTGGTGTTTTTGTTAGCTAAAATTCATCATTATTAAGAGTAAAGCTTCATGACGCATAGGGTGAGCATCACTTAAGAAGTAAAAATATTGATCCGATCTGTTCTCCTTGAAATTGAGAATCAAACTGAAAATCACCGATTTCAATTTTATGGAATTGGGATTAGAACCGACACCCTCGGTAACTGGATTAAACCAGCTAGTTTGATCGGTCCGTCTTACTCACACCTAACATTCACCATTGTTGAGCTCAACACTAGTCATGTGAACATTTTGCCCCCCGAGAGTCCCTAGCTCTTCGACGGGCCATCGCAAGAGTTGTTCCCATGGCTATCAAGCCATATTTTGCTTGGAATGCCTGCATCAAAGCAATAGAATGTCTAACAACATTCATTCCATTCCACTTACAAAAGAACTCGGATGTATGACTAAACAAAGAGTTGACGCGGGGTTGTGGTGGTCATAAGAAAAAAAAAATGATAATCAGCTAAGTCACGGAGCATTTAAATTAATTTTGTTTTTCTGTTGTTTTAACTAAACAGTTCTTGAGAAATGATAATCGAGAAAATTAATAGAATTACCCAAAAAGGAAGATGAGATAAATCTTTTTCAATCACGTTTGAATCCCAGCCCTCCCTCCAGGACACTATAAGGCCCATTAGCCCAACCCCACAGGAGCCACCGGTTCTTGGCCGGGTTGAAGAATGTCTTGGAAGCGTAGAAGTTTCCATAATCATACCCCAAACCGCTCCACCCATTCGCTGAGGTGTTGTCAAGCACGTGCCTATCCTAACTAGGTTGATAAGTCTTGACAGTGTGATACTCATGCCGTGTCAAATCGAGGTTGACCTTCATTTTGCTAGAATAATTTCTAAATAAATTTAAATCTCATTTTGTAAAAAAAAAAACAATGTTAAGATGCACATTTGCTAGAATAATTTCTAAATAAATTTAAATCTCATTTTGTAAAAAAAGACAATTTTTAGATTCACTGTGCGTAAATCGTGCAATTTGTTTGCTCATGCTGATGCCAATTTTTAATTATAACGAAAGTTCTATCTTTTTTTTTTTATAAATAAATGTTGACATTACCATAGCATATGCAAAAAAAAAAAAAGTAAACTAAAATTATCCTCATCATCCACATCTTGAATATTATTAGCCTCTTCCTACAGCCGTTGGACAATATGGCGCAGGTCAGCAGTAACCCAGCCTTCAATCCTCTTGCACAATTAATTTATTTTGTCTATTCAATATACTCTGTACCAATTGGAGCTTCCTATTTGGCTGAAAATAGCCCTTGCTCTTTCCACCCTCCACTACACCAGAACTCAATATACCCGTGTTCAATGATACTTGTTTTTATAAGAAATAAAGAGTGAGGTGTCAAAACGGAGCTGCTGTCATTATCATTGTCAATCTCGTCTGGGTTCCGTCATTGCAACTGAGAAGGGTCGCTGCCACCGGCCCCAAATGTGCTTGAAGAGTCTTCACTCATTGCCTCTCCTATTTCATTGAGAGCTGATGCATCTTCACCTTCGTCCTCTTCCTCAATTTTCTCGCTTGTTCCCAGCACATCTTCCCCATGTTGTTCCTCCTTTACTTTGTTCGCTGCTCCCAACCCATCTTCTCCGGCCTCTTCTTCATTCTTTTCATCCTCTACTTCTATGACTGCTCCCAACACATCTTCCCTATTTTCTTTCTCCTCTACTTCATTCACTGCTCCCAACCCATCTTCCCCATCTTCTTCTTCTTCTTCTCCTCCTCCTTCAGCTTCAATAGCCGTAATAGGAATGTCCGATAACTGTCATCTTCACCAAACAACTTGTTGCGTGACAATATGGTTCTTCACAGAGAATATGGGACTAAACTATGACAAATCTTGGATTGACGAGGTAGGAGGAGTACTAAGATATGTGACGAAAGAACCGGCAGTTCTTAGGCAATCACCAATCAATAACAAAATGAGGACCTAAAAAGCATTGGCATAGGAGCATCGTCATACACCAAATACATACTTCAACTGAAAGTTAGCATGCAAGAGTCTGGCATGGCTGTCGTATTGGTTCAAATAATCTGATGAATAATGTAATACGCTCACATTGAGAATTTGCAACACGGGTCTCAGCAAGAATATGCCCTGGACTGAGAGGCAAAATTATTAAAATAATCCATATCAATATCGGCGGTGCCACGTAAGATGGCCGGCATCCACGTCAGTATTTTTTGGCCTAAATTGGCCAGAGGAACTTAATTGTATGATGCAAAAGATTTAGGATTAATTGGTCTAATTGAGATTTTTATGACTGCATTATTGCTAATACAATAGGTTTATGAATTTTTTTTTGTTCTTTTCCTGTTTATTAGTGTGATAAATTAACAAAGACACTGTGAATTTGAGGACGGTAAATGCAAACAAAATGTCATATTTTCTTTTCCTTCATTAGAATTTCTTTAGATTTTCCTATTGATGAAAGGATAACAAATTCACTCTGTAAAACAGTTTTTCTGTGGCTTGAGCTGGGATTTGGACCAGAAAAAAAAAGATGAGAATAGTAGGTATGAGATACCAGAACAATTGAACGGTGTAGAGTCTCATTTGTCCAAACTTCATCTACTTCAAGAATCTTTAAAGACATCGCGATTTCAATTCCAACTCGAAGAACAATTTTGCACTATGTTCAGTTGATTGATGATCTGATACAAGTCAGTCATGCCCTAAAGCAGCCGCTTTGCAAGTGGCCAAGGCCGAGGCTGGAGGCGGGGCATTATATTTCGCTCTATGAAAAAGAGCCTTCACCGACGGAGCCTTGCTCGCCTAATCTCAACTTCCCGCAATAGAAACACCAGAAGGAACTTCATTGGGTTACTAGTTAATTTATTTCTCCTAAGTGAACGAATCACCATACGAAACAAGCACCAAGGCACGGTCAGGAAGGAATAATCAAATTTCAGCGCCCTGGACTGAAGATAATGGAGCAAATATGTGAATCTGAGTGGCTGTGATTCCCTTAATCTCGACTGCATTAGGAGTGATCGGTTTCCGATCCGGTCCGATTCCCAAACGGTCCAATGAAACCAGTGTCAACAACCGGTGGTGTACCGTCTTTGAGGTGAACTGTGCTGTGTTCTTTCCTTTTCGTATGCCTGGGTTTCTGTTTGTTTCTTGCAAGGGGGGAAGGCATTTTTCTTGAGTGAATTGAGTAGTAAATGAGTGCACGAGTCAGTGGAATTAACTCGTTTAGTCTGTTTGAGGTAGGCCCGCAATTTGTTCTTCTTGCAAAGTTATCTTTGCTATTGGCAGTGTTGTGTCAGCTAAAATTCATCTTTATTATGAGGTTGAAAATTCGTAATGCATAGGGTGAGCGTCATTTAAAAAATAAAAATCATTGGTCCGGTCTGGTTCCCCGCTAAAATCGGAAATCAGACTGAAAATCATTGGTTCAATTTTATGGAATCGAAAACAAAATCGACACACCCAAAAACTGAACCAAACTAGCCGATACGGCCGGTCCATCTTACTCACCCCTAATGTTCACAATGAGCTTCGACACTGCTCATGTGAACATATTGTCCCCGCATAGTCTCTCGCTCTTTGACAAGCCATTGCAAAAACTCGCTTCCCATTGCTATCAAGCCGCATTTTCCTTAGAGTTGCCTGCGTCAAAGCAATAGAATGTAACAACATTCACTCCACATAAGTTGCGATTATTAACTTCATGTAAGCTTCAATTATTAACCTTAAGCAGTGACCCAACATTATCACGTTTAGATATGTGAATCACAATGCTAAAGTAGAGAAATTTACGCACTTTATTTAGGATCCATCGTTCTTGATACGGAATATCGATAATCCAATACTCAAGAGCTTCTCCTCTATAACTCCTCGATCACTGGCTCCAATGAAACTGCCTCTCATGTATCGCTTCTTGAGATGACTTTTTATATGAGGTTATTTGTGCATTAGGATTTAGACGAGGGACTTGAGCTCTATTTATATAGTTGTAACCCACCCTTTCATTACGGATAAGGTTTAACTCGGCCCACATTATCCATTCACATATTGGACTGATTAAGAAACTTTATTGCTAAGAAACCTTATCTCTAAGAAATCTTATCTCTAAAAAATATTATCTCTTTACTTTATTAGATCAATTAATTAATTACAATATTAATCAATTTAGCCCCCAATTTAAAAAAACTCTTACATTCCATTTTACCTACAAAAGAGCTCGGACGTATAACTAAAATGAACACGTGCCTAGAAAATGAGAATGTGTTATGAGCAACCGTAAGTCATCACCCATCATGTAATCAGTTGAGTGAGACGGTTTTCGTTTTTCCATAGTTTTCCCTAAACAGTTCTTGAGAAATGATATTCAACAAAATGATAGAATTACCCCAAAAAGAAGGTAAGAGTAAATCTCTTTTAATCACCTTGGAATCCTCGCCCCATCCCTCCGGAACAGTATCGTACCCATTGGCCCATCCCCACAAGAGCCACCGGTTCTTGCCCGGGTCAAAGAATGTCTTGGAAGCATAGAAGTTGCCACAATTGTACCTCCGCTCGCTCCACCCATCAACCAAGGTCCATCGACCAATGTGTTGTCGGGCACGTACCTATCCTCATTATCGTGATAAGTCCCAACCGTGTAAGACTCACATTGCGTCAGATTGAGGCTGACCTTCAACATGTGGTTCACGCCCTCACCGAGCACCGACATGTCCAGCCTATTAGTGCTATTCTTCGAACCGGGAAGAAGTGAGAGGCACTTCAAAGGTTCACTCGTCTAATATTGGCATTTAGCAACCCTTTCAAAGCCGAAGTGTTAACTATGCCCAATAAGGTATGGCCCCTCATAGCATATGTGAAAAATACATCAAAATTAACTCCCTCTATACATATTTTGCAAGAATAATCTCTATATAAATATGAATCTCATTTTGAGGTAAAAATAAAAACGTATTTAGATTCACGTGTGAAAGTTGTGCAATTTGCATGTTCATGCTGATGTCAATTTTTTATTATATCAAAAGCACATATATATATATATATATATATATATATATATATTCATTAAGTAACTGTTGGCATTACCGCTAGTTTTTGAATTTCTTACATTTACCGCTTGTGCGTGTATGCTATTGTACAAATATATTGATTGAAGATGATCATCAAGGCGACGTAGTTTGAGATCATGACATATATTTTTGTATATACTAGAAAAACACATAAGATTGTGATAATATGTACTATTGCTCTGTCGTCCTTTAAGAGAAACAACTAAAACAAAATGAAGAAGCACTTCCTTTTGCTATAACTCATCTTGAATTAATTGATGAAAGCAATGTAAGCACTACACTTGCGAAATTATTTGCCTAACACGTTTTCTAAATGAGAAAATAAGCCCCTGCGTATCTACTATGACGTATAAAACAACAGTCGCCTTTCTAATTTTAATTTTTTTTCCCTAAGAAGAAGAATGCACGTTGAACATGAAAAGACAAAATACGGTGATAAATAAAAAAAAATGAAAAAGATACTACAAAATCAGGGGCAAAAAAATAAGGAAATGAATGAGCACCTAACGAGGTGCGGAAGCAGTGGAGGAGGCAGGGAGACCTCGACAGTGTAGACGGGGGCGATCATGAGGGTGTAGTCAAAGTGGCTGAACATGAGGAAGGCGTAGTGGTGGCCGATCCACTCGGAGATCCAGCCCGCCATCCCGACCAGAGGAGTGAGAACACGTTGCGCTTGTCGGAATCTCCACTTGCATGTTGATTATCTACATGTCCTTTAAGTATATCACAGCCCCACTCATCACTTCTATGCCTGGCAAAAATCAAGAAAAAACAAATCTTATGACAAGAAATTGGGAAAAAAAATCTCATGCGCTTTTTTGTCCCCTTTTCTTCAAATGGACTGTGTTTGTTTGTATGTATTATTAATAAGACGTAACAATGAAAAATAATAAGTGGGATGGACTTTATCTGAAATTAACTTACTTGTCTAAAAAAAAATTGAAAGAAGTGGATGATGTTTCCGAAGATATATTGTTAACTTTCGTTTTCATAGGGGCCCATTATTATTAGAGAAAGCAGCACAAACCATTAAAAGAGAAACTACAATTACCCTAAAATCTGAAAATATATTGTTCTTAGGGCTCAAAATTAAATCTAACAGTATGCTTCATATTGTTCAGCTAAATTGCGGCAAATAAGAAAACTTTTATTTGAGTTCAACTTGTACGCTAGAGCTTTACCAGAAGCATTTATATAATACAAATACAAGCTAGTATTTAGCAGGTTAAGGATGTCAGATAAAATATTATATCTGATACAGCGAAATGAAATGAAACTACAAAATGACATGAAAGGCAGGGAATAAAATGGAATTAAGTAAACGAATCAACATAGGAAATAAGCGCTAAGACGTGGACGGGAAAGAATCATCAATCAAATTTCTTGCGCAACTGGGCTAAAGATCATAGAGCAAATATGTGAACCTAAGCGGCTGTGATTCCCTTAATCTTGACATGTTCACCATTGTTGAGCTTGACACTGCTTATGTGAACATTTTTTCCCTGGAGAGTCACTAGCTCTTCGATAGGCCATTGCAACAGTTGCTTCCCATTGTTATCAAGCCATATTTTGCTTGGAATTGCAATACATCAAAGCAATAGAATGTTTAACAACATTCAATTCCATTCCACTTACAAAAGAACTCCAACCCATTGGCTCAATGCCACAGGAGCCACCGGTCCTTGGCCGAGTTGAAGAATGTTTGGAAGCGTAGAAGTTTCCATAATCGTACCTCAGAGCGCTCCACCATCAACCGAGTTGTTGTCAGGCACGTACCCGTCCTCATTAGGGTGATAAGTCCCAATCGTGTAATACTCATACCGTCTCAAATGGAGGCTGACCTTCAACACGTGCTTCACCCCCTTGCCAAGAACCAACATGTCCAAGCCCATCGGTGCTATTCTTTGAAACCGGGAAGAAGTCGGAGCACTCCAAAGGTTCACTCGCCTATTTTCAAATTACCCTTCTAAATAGGTGCATGTAATAGTTTTTCCAAAAATAGAAAAATATGGTAAAATAATCAGAGATTACAATGATAATCAGGAGACACTGTTAGCCATAATTTTTTTTTTTTGGGGGGAGCAAGAAACAAGGCCTACTTATCCATTTAATGTGGGCTTATATTCTCCACTCAAGTTATATACAAGTTTGAACATATTACATTTAAATTCATAGAGATTATTATTATCATTAGAAATAAATTAAAGAGAAAGATCCAATCAATTTACTCTATAATATTGGCATTTGGCAACCCCTTTCAACACCAAGTGTTAACTATGCCCAATATGGTATGGCCACTCATAGCATATTCTAAATATAAATTAACATTAACTCCCTTTACACATATTGGGCAATAGTAACATCTACATAATTGCAAATATCACTTCGATAATGATCAAAATAAAAATTAATTAGATTTGCGTGCTAAAATCGTGCAATTTACGTGCTCACGTCGATGAGGGTTTTAAATTATAACGAAATCTCGATCTATCTTCATAATAAATAATTGTCGACATTGCCACTATCTTACATCATCTTTTCCTTATAGTGTACTTCAGAAAATTATCTTCGAATTTCACACATTCATCGCTTGTGCGTGTATGCTTTGTGCACATATATGAATTAAACATGATCATTCAGAACATGTAGTTTGAGAACATGACCTATATTTTTCGATATACTAGTCAAACAAATGAGATTGTAATAATAGTGACTATTGCTCTGTCGTATTTTAAGAGAAACAAGCAGAAGAAAATCAAAAATATTAAAGGCGTCACATTTCCTATTTCTAATCGATTTACGGGTTTGCTCCCGTGTTGGCTGGTCAGACATACGTCTTTAACAAATTCACGAATAGTGAATAGAACTTCAAGGCATCGGTTGTTATTGATGCTTGCAAATTACTGAGTCTACATGACGCTTGTCGAATTGACAGGAAAATTTCAAATAAAAACTTGAAGTATCCTTATTTAAATTAGGGCCCTAGGTTGACCTTATTTCAAATAAGAGAGTTTCCTTATTTTCTTAAATAACGGTTAGAAGCGAATCTTGATTCAAATAAGAGCTTAAACTGGCCATATCAGGCCCTCGAGTGAACTTGTTTCTTGAAATGAAAACAAGGTTCCTTCTATTATTTTGTGTGGAGGAAAGAATAAGGTCTGCACCGGTAGAGCCTATCACATCGAGTTTCATACTTCGAGAGGCAGAATTATCCTTAATGACATGATATGATTTTCTCATCTTTTCCAATAGATTTCTGAGAGTTCTCATTTCCTTTCTCTCCGAATATTCCAACATTTCTTGATAGTCAAGTCAATGCTACTAGGGCCTATTTGGTTTAACATTTGACCAAGAGATTTGGAAAAAATGCAAATACCTTTGAGCTAAATGGGTTTGATGAAATGCAAATACTATTTGGTAAACTGTAGTTAAAAAAGCATTTGGATGAAACTTTGACGTAAATGTCGTTTGGTTAAAAAAAAAAAACTTTGTAAATGATTCAATTTTTTAATTATTTTTTATTATTTCGAATAATTTTTTTATTTTTTCAAAAAATTATTTTCTTTAAATATATTTTATTTTTAATTATTTTTTTTATTATTTCGATTTTTAAATTATTTTATTTTAATTTTTATTTTTTGAAAATTATTTTTTATTTTTTTAATTGCTTTCTTAAAAGAAAAAGGAAAACAGAAAGTAAAAGATTAAAAATAAAAAATTATAGTTGCATTCAGAAATGCAACTTCCCAAAGTGCCTCCCGAGATACTTTAAGCTAAAGGCCTTTGGAGAGCATTTGAGATACAATTACATCCCCCCAAAGTAAGTTAAAAAAGTAGCCAAACATCATTTGTATTTGGCTAAGGGGCTTTAGAGCTCCAAAGCTTATTTGAAATATCGAACTCGATAGGGCCTAACTCCGACTGATACAAAGAAGGGAGATTTCGTATTCAGGTTCTCGCCGATCAAGCTTCTGCTCCGTCGGATGAAGACGTCAAGTGCTTTGGCTGTTTTGCGTAGATGCCTTTGTCCTCTTAGTTTCGCCGTTGTACCACTTTTGAACGTGTGAACTGTGAATCAACGTATATGCTCCTTAAGTTGTCCTGACGTAGGAAGACCAGGAAGAACACTATGGGATATCAAATTTGGCCTCGCACTCTCGATCCGAATTGCCTACGACACGTTACCTAACTAGAATAAAACGGATCGGTGGCCACGGAAATCGCGCAGCATTATGTAGACGACGAAAGAGACGACCGCGAGATGCCTTACATCGGTAACTTATGCGCTTACCACGGCACCGGAATGAGTTTCCTATAAAAAGGAAATGTCAGCTCAGTTGTAATACTTGGATCTCACTGTACAGAACACAAAGGGAGAAGTGAAAATGGCACTCCAGATGTTCTTGTTAGTTCTTCTCTTCAATGAAGTATCTGTTAATCAAGGTATGCACTATTCAACTGGTTTTCTTCTTCTTCTTCTTCTTTTGTCTCAATGTTACCGATGATTTCTCATTCCATGTCTATCTTAGCATATGCTTAAAAAACAAAAACCACCATCACTGTTAAGGATTGATTGTGGGTCACAAACTGCCTAAGTTATTGGAGAGCGTCAAGGTCGGCAATGGCACGGCTATCTCGACCAATAGTTTTCTCCATGTGAACCCAACTCAACACCCTCCGATTCTTCATTGGAAAAGAAAATGGTTTGCTACAAATTGCCCGTGCAGTCATCCGTCCGGTACACGATCAGAGCGGCGTTTTATTACGCCAACTACAGCGGCCTCTGGAAACTGCCAACTTTCGACTAGGAGCTCAACGGGGACATGTGGGAACTGTGGTCACCTCAAAACAGAGATCCACAAGCTTATGAACTGATTTACACATCAGGTGCCGACGACATCGAGGTGTGCTTGAATCGAACGTCAGATTGAATCAAACTGCGGCGCTGTTGCAACTCCGTCCATGTTGGATTTTAGGGTAAGAGACTAAACCGAGCAATCTTCCCTACATCATGATTCTCTTGATTGCCTTTCCAAATCTGGCGTTCAGATTGAACTACTAAATACTGATGATGATGATGATGATGATGATGATGAAATCTTGTCCTACAAAGCCTCCGTGTGTGGTATGAATTCTTATGATTCTCTCTCGTGTGCGATGTACTGATTAACTTCTCGGTCGACCGTCGTGCAGATACCCGACTGATTCCGACAACAGAATATGGACGACTCCATTGGACCTGAAGCAGAAAAAAAAACTCGGCACTTACTTCTACGATCACTGCGACAATAACGTGCCCGATGTTTTCATGTCCCAAATGGTCGAGGCGCCAAGTTCAACAGACACAGTCATTTAAGCTTTGACATCAACGGCGGGACCAATCTAGTCCATTAAGTGACCACGTATTTCACCGAGATCCATTCGCTAAACAGAGAACGAACTAGGTCGGTCGGTTTATACGTGGAACGACAGTTCGTTTCGACCATCAACCCGAGTACGAGTCCTGTACGTGGCGTGGGCATTTGCGCAGTCGAACGGCACTCTGAACGTTCAGCTACGCACAAACGAGAACTCGACC
>JAGVVM010008140.1:0-13566 GCA_019149425.1 Psidium friedrichsthalianum | reverse complement strand
CCTTTCTAGCGTCCGTGTCTGAGCAGTTGGTCGAGGAAGTAAAACTTGAGGACGTGCCAGTAGTGCAAGAGTTCCCTGACGTGTTTCCCGAGGAATTGCCTGGATTGCCACCAGAAAGAGAAGTAGAGTTCGTAATAGAGTTGGCCCCAGGAACAGAGCCAATCTCTAAAGCCCCATACAGGATGGCGTTATCGGAATTGAAGGAACTTAAGGTGCAAATGCAGGAGTTATTGGACAAGGGTTTCATCCGACCAAGCGCGTCGCCATGGGGCGCTCCAGTACTGTTTGTAAAGAAAAAGGATAGGTCACTACGGTTGTGTATCGACTATCGGCAGTTGAATCAAGTGACGATCAAGAACAAGTACCGCTGCCGAGGATTGATGACCTGTTCGACCAGTTGCAAGGAGCGTCCGTGTTCTCAAAGATTGACCTAAGGACAGGTTATCACCAGTTGAGAATCAAGAAGGAGGATATACCGAAGACGGCGTTCAGGACGAGGTATGGGCATTACGAGTTTACAGTCATGCCGTTCGGATTGACAAATGCCCCTGCCGCCTTCATGGACATGATGAACAGGGTGTTCAAGGAGTTCTTGGATCAATTCGTGATAGTGTTCATCGACGACATCTTAGTGTACTCGAAGAGCTCTGAGGACCATGAGCTACACCTGAGGACGATTCTACGGACTCTAAAAGAGCACTCCTTGTACGCTAAGTTTAGCAAGTGTGAATTTTGGCTTAACAGAGTGGCGTTTCTTGGGCACATAGTGTCTGGTGAAGGAATATCGGTGGACCCGTCGAAGATCGAAGCGGTTGAGAAATGGCCAAGACCGACGACGGTTACAGAAGTGAGGAGTTTCCTAGGACTGGCGGGTTACTACAAACGCTTCGTGGAAAAGTTCTCCGCGATAGCTGGACCCTTGACGCGTCTCTTGAAGAAGGAAACGAAGTTCGAATGGACAAGCAAGTGTGAGGAAAGTTTCCAGGAGCTCAAGAGCAGATTGACGACCGCACCAGTATTAGTGATTCCGTCTGGACCTGGAGGGTTTGAGATCTACAGTGATGCGTCGCTGAAGGGGCTTGGATGTGTCTTGATGCAGAATGGACGAGTTGTGGCATACGCGTCTCGTCAGTTGAGGCCGCATGAGATGAACTATCCGACGCACGATTTGGAGCTGGCAGCAATAGTATTTGCATTGAAGATTTGGAGGCATTACCTAGTTGGAGAGAGGTTCCAGATTTATACGGACCATCAAAGTCTAAAGTATCTGTTCTCTCAGAAGGAGTTGAACATGAGGCAGCGTCGATGGATGGAGTTGCTAAAGGATTACGATTGCGACATCTTGTATCATCCTGGGAAGGCTAATAAGGTAGCTGATGCGCTAAGTCGGAAGTCGAGCATTGCGCATATGTTAGTAAAGGAGTGGACCCTGCTCGAAGGAATAAGGGACTCGGAGTTTAAGATAGAGGTAGGCCACCTCTCGAGCCTGATGGCTACCCTAAGGGTTGAGCCGAAAATTCAGTTGAGGATTAAGGCCTACAATCTACAGACCCCGATCTTCAGAAGATTCTGTCAATGGATGTGGGGAAAAGGAAGCTAGAATTTCAAGTATCAGAAGATGGAGTTTTGAAGTTTAAAGGTCGTCTGTGTGTGCCGAATGATGCTGAATTAAAGGAGGAAATTTTGTCGGAAGCTCATCGCAGCAGTTACAGTATCCACCCTGGAAGTACGAAAATGTATCAGAACCTGCGTCAGCACTATTGGTGGAACGGAATGAAGGTAGATGTGGCCAAGTATGTGGCCAAGTGCTTGACTTGCCAGCAAGTGAAGGCGCAGCATTGCAAGCCTGGAGGATTGCTGCAGCCATTGGAAATCCCAGAATGGAAATGGGAACTTATCACGATGGATTTTGTGACAGGGCTACCGAGGAGCCAAAGGGGCAATGATTCAATTTGGGTGATAGTCGACAGGCTA
Organism: Psidium friedrichsthalianum; assembly: GCA_019149425.1. Taxonomy (NCBI): domain Eukaryota; kingdom Viridiplantae; phylum Streptophyta; class Magnoliopsida; order Myrtales; family Myrtaceae; genus Psidium; species Psidium friedrichsthalianum. Next base: position 11,592 of record JAGVVM010008140.1, on the reverse strand, counting down.
ACAAAGTCGGCTCACTTCATAGCCGTGCGAAAGGATTTCGCTCTAGAGAAATTGGCTGAACTGTATGTGCGTCAGATCGTCCGTCTCCATGGGGTGCCAGTGTCAATAACATCGGACCGTGACCCTCGCTTTACCGCGACGTTCTGGAAGAATCTGCAGGCTGCTTGGGATCAGAGTTGAGGTTCAGTACGGCGTATCATCCGCAAACCGATGGTCAGTCAGAAAGGACGATTCAGACGTTGGAAGATATGTTGAGGGCTTGTGTAATTGATTTCAAAGGAGGTTGGGAGGACCAGCTGCATTTGGTGGAGTTTGCATACAATAACAGCTATCAGCAGAGTATTAGGATGGCACCTTTCGAGGCTTTGTATGGCAGAGCGTGTAGGACCCCGATATGCTGGGATGAAGTTAGTGAAAGGAGTATAACAGGTCCGAGCTAGTTCAGCAGTCTGTGGAGGCAGTGAAAGTGATCAGAGATAGGCTGAAAACGGCTCAAAGTCATCAAAAGAGCTATGCAGATAAGAGACGTAGGCCTTTGGAGTTCAAAGTAGGAGATCATGTATTTTTGAAGGTTTCGCCGATGAGAGGACTATCTCGGTTTGGGAAGAAAGGAAAGTTGAGCCCAAGATTTGTAGGTCCATTTGAGATTTTGGAAAGGATTGGAACCCTGGCTTATCGTCTAGCCTTACCGCCGAATCTATCGCAAGTGCACAACGTCTTCCATGTTTCGATGCTAAGGAAGTACGAGCCGGACCCAAGCTATATACTCGATCATGAAGTCATTGAAGTGAACGATCGAGTATCGTACGTGGAAAGACCCGTGCGGATTGAAGATCGAAGGGAGCAAGTCTTAAGGAACAAGACAATGAAGCTGGTCAAGGTAATCTGGGAGCACCACGGAACAGAAGGCACGACGTGGGAAAGCGAAGAGGAAATGAAGCGCTTGTATCCGTATTTATTTGAACAGTAGTGTCATTGTAAATTTCGGGGACGAAATTTTTATAAGAGTGGAAGAATTGTGACATTCTGGAAATTCGAACCATTTTCGGGATTTATATTAATGAATGGAATTATTTCATTAATGCGCTCTGGATAGATCTCACTCGGACCTGATCACTCCGAGATGACTAACCAAAGGGGAATGGCTGCCTAGGAAATTAAAGTACGTGGACTGATAATTCGGTCGATACGCGTTTCTCCTAAAAGCCGCCCGTTAGTCTGAGTATTTACTAAAGTTGTCATTAAATGGATGTGGCCGCAATTTAAATTCCGATCTTGGACAACCGAATTTTCAAGGATATCGCAGTTAAGAAAATTTGGACGCCAATGCAGTTGGCTCAGAAATCAGTTATTTGGTTCCGGAGTGCCGCGAAGTAAGGCAAAAATGGAAATGACCGTTATGCCCCCGATTCGCTCTGAACTCCCTAGATCGTGGGTAGAGCGCGTTCTGTGTAAAATAGAACTTGGACCGGGTTAGTCTCGAAAGTCGTGTCGTTAATTTCATCCGGTCTCGTGGCACGTTTCCAGAGGAAATGTCTAATCCATCGCGTCAGTTGTCAAGAGTCGCATCACCGCTCAAAAGTCAAATCCATCACTTTAAAGGGGGAACTAGTCAAATCTTACTTTTCCATTTTCCAAGATAGCCTTTCCCTTCCCATAAGATCTTGCCATAAATGCTAGTGGAATATGACAATCACCTTTTTACCTTTCCCATGGGTGACCATGACACCACATCACCTCATCCTTCTTTCCAAGATGACATGTCTCTTTACACACTTCTCTATGCACATCTTGTCAACATGGGAAAATAGAGAAGTGAGGGTTTTGAGTGGTCTTGAAGCTTTGGCAAGGAAGCCAAGACCATTTCCTCTCTTTTCCCTCAAGAACCTCAAGCAAAACTCTCTCTCTTGCACCCTCTTATTCCCTCAAGAACCGAAGCTCACTCTCCCTCATTTGCTCTCTCGGATCCCCCTGAGCTGCCCATCTTCTTCAGGCCATAACTTCCTCTACAGAACCCCGATTGCCGCGAAACCACCGCCATTTTCTCACTCTTTTCAATACCTTTCCAGCGCCACCTAGCCGGAACAGCTCCTTGAAGTGGACTGCTCGAATCCCGTCGTCACGCGGTTCCAGCGCGCGTCGGGGGAAAACGGCCCGTTCGAACTCATCCGGACTCCAAATCGACCCCCGTTTTCGCCCACACGTCCGTAAGACCTTGAACTTCGATGTTCTCTAATAATATTAGTCATTCAACCATTGAAACCTCGTTGATCTTGCTAGGAATGAGGCTGGTCGTGGCGAGTCTCCGTTGCCGCCGAGCTTTGGCCGCCGTCCGTCGGTTCCGTCGTCATTTCCCTCTCGTGTCGGTAAGCCTAATTCCCTAAACCTAGCTTAGAGTGATGGGTTATGCTTGGTTGGACCTTAGGATGTATTTTGAGGTTTTTGGCTAAGTAGAAACAAGTTGTGGTTTGCGAGAAATCCCGAGTTGATGGGTTCGTGGGGCTGGTCATGGAGATCTAATAGGGTTTTGTATGAGTTAGAAAGACCACGAGTGGTCTAAGGCATGTATCGGGGCTTAGGTAAGTCTTTAGAGGCCCGAGGTTGGATTTTGAGGATCAAATGGCTAGGTTTAGAGTGTGAATCACATGCTGAAAATTCTGTCCATGTTGAGTTTAAGGGCTGGTTGTGGCTAGAAAATACTGATATCACATGTTTAAGAACTACCTAAGTGCACTGGGAAACGTACCTCGAGGCTCGGGTTATGTGTAGTGCAAATGGGGTGCATAACTGCAAGATTATGGGTCGTGGATTAATTTGATGTCATGATTGGTAATACGTAAGTTCGAGGTACCCACATATGTTGTGCCCTTTTGAAATGTGCTTCATTCGACTAGTAGTGGCCTTGCATGAATTGTTACTCGCTAAAGTCCCAGCGTAACGGGTTTAAATGTTGTTGTATTTTGGCAATTGTTATATGATGTGAATGTGGCTGACATGGCATTATGTGAGTAGATGCATGTTGGATTTGCCGAGTATTTGCATCTGGAATGTGCATGCTGTTGAGATGTGCGTTTCGCAGAGTGCGTAGAACTGCGGGGACTGGCCCTGCAGTGCCTTGGAGGCCACAGGGAATTGGAGAGATAAGAGTACCGGAGTTAGGTACTGAGCGCCCGGACGTGCACGGCATGGGGTAACTGGAGCGATAAGGGTGCCAACCTGAGGTGTCCGTCTGACACGGGTTGAGGCACGGCCTGAGGCGTATGATATGCGGGCCCGGACCAGATGATCGGTCAATTGACACTCGAGAAATTGCTTGAACATGTTGTGTTATTGGGTTGAATTTACTGCATATGTTGGACGTGTGCGTTTGAGACGCGTGTTGTGAACGCATGATCTTGGCCTGAAGTGTGTGCTTGGCTCGCCTGCTGATATGCTTGTGCTTGTAGTTTCGAGATTTTAGAATTGCATGTTTAGGGTCGACTTGGTATACGTGTCCTTCTAGGCGAGGCTTAGGGTTTAGGCTTATTGAGATGTGAATCTCATGGGTTATAGAACCCCAACCTTTCAGATCCCAAACCTTGAATATGAGTGGACCAAAGAAGCTTTTTGGAGTGCCCAAGCAAGTGGAGACAGACAAGACCGAATACCTGGCGAACGATGGCAGCGTGTACGTGTGGCAGGTAACCACTATGTGGGTCGACGTGGGCGACGTGGTCTGGGAGAAGCACCAGTACGAGGCGTGGAGGATGAAGTTAGGCGAGAATTACACTGACGTAATATCGGGTTTTGACATCCCTCGAGAGGTTTTGGAGGCTCGTGACCCACACGCGATCCCACCTGATGGCGCCCTAGCGGACCTCGAATCCGGACCCGAGTCCGAGGAGGACGACTTTTGGGAGGAAGGGCCGACCGTGTATTATGCTGATGAACCTGAGGAGGAGCCAATAGGGATTGGCGAGGAAGACGATTATGAACCCGAGGAGATCCCGCCTGAGGACTTGAGTGAGATAGACAATGCTTAGAGAGCTGACTCTCTCGTGCGCCCCACTTTTGTGAGAAACTAATTGGTATGCCTAGCTGCCGAAGTTCGTAGTTTTGAGGGTCTTGGATGTTGTTTGTGCTTAAGGCATTGTAAACCTGGATAATGGTGGTACTTGATATTTATGTTATGTTGGCCATGTTTCTCTATCTTCTGCCATCGCTTGTATGCTGTCTGGGGATGCGAATCGTTTCCGTTGCGTTTGCCTTAAAGAAACCAAAGGCTGATTGGCGAAAATCCTGGGAGTCGTCTTCGAATCAATCGCTTGTAAATGTGTTAGGCGAATGTTGCTCGGTAGTTCGGCTGCGTGGCGTCGACAGACACGACGGCGGAACGACGGCGGCTTGGGCAGGCTTCCTCGGCGAACGAAGAAGAAGAAGAAGAAGCAAGAAGAAGAAGAAGAAGAAGAAGAAGAAGAAGAAGAAGCCAAAGAATGGAGAGGAGAGGATGATGGTGATTCGCGCCAAGTGAGAAGAAGAGGGAGGAGAGAGAGAGTCAAGAGGTTATAATAGGAAAATGCCAAAAAGATGAATTAGTGGAGTAGGTATGGGTTTTATTACTTGATTTGACTTGATTGATGGCAATGGGAATTGTGTGATTGATTGACAAACTTGATTTGATTGATGGGACATGTGATTGATGTGACATCGATGTGACCTTCGATTTGACTTGCTCGATTTGCGTGCAAAATGCACCGATTGGGTCCCCGAGCGTGAACGAATTTCAGACTGGATTGGCTTCGTTCTATCGCGTTCGCCTAAATAATTCTATTTGATCTAATTCTAAGGACTGGGCATAATTACCGGGGGCATTTCGGTAATTTTCCATTCACGTCTTGCTTCGCGACGTGCACCGGCTGTCTGCCCTTCGGGCGACATTTCTGAAACTGAATCCATTCTCCATTGTGACCATCTTAGAAACTCGATTGTCCAATACCGGAATTCATTTTGTGGCCAAATCCATTAGAATACCGACTCTGTCGAAAAGCACAGGGCCAACGGGCGGCTGGTCCTAGGTAGCCATTGCGCGACCCTGATTAGTTTTAGGTGAACGGATTATCAGGAATAGATTATCTAGGCGGACCCTCCCAAGCCCTACAAACTTTGGTTTTTTTTTTTGTTTAAAGGCTTTTTAAGTATTTGGAGTCGCCACTAATCGTTCTTGGTAGGTCGATTAGAAACCTAAATAAATTAGTAGGAGAACTAATTTATTTTTGCGAACCAGAAAAAATGAGTTCGGGGACTTGGTTACGCTAGATTACTCTAACGCCCTTTCGGTACCAATTTCATGAAAATTCATTTGAGGTGATTTGGAAAGATTTGGGTCAAACTGACCAGAAGGGTAAAATGGTCATTTCTCAAGGCTCGGAAAGTGGAAATAGGTTAAACCAGTTGAATGTGGTCCTTCCTCATTTCACAAATTTCTGAGAATTTTCCGGAAATTTTTTTTTAGAATTTTCGAGACAATTTACCCATAAGGGGCAAAATCGTCATTTTGGAAAGATCGAGTAGGCAAAATTGCCAAAAATAGGAAAACTAGTCGAAATAGCCTATTCCCTTTTCTTTTTTTTTTGAGATTTTTGACAAATTTTTGGATTTTTCTGATTTTTGATGATTTTTATTTTATATTTTATATGTTTTTATTAACTTTTCGGACCGGGTCGGATTGACCCGACCCGAACCCATGCGGGTTTGACCAGCACCTAAAAAAAACAACACTATTTTAGGTTTTCTTTCTTTTTTTAAAAATTTTTATATGATTTTTATGATTTCCTAGGAATTTTTTATTTATTTTTATTTATTTATTTTTTATTTACTTACTTGTCATGTGCTGACACTACCGAACCAGAACCCTCACATGCGGCCAAGCTCAATCCGCCACCAAATTCACAGATTCGTCTACCAATTCCACAGATTTAACCCTCACAGATATCCATCATGCTAATAGGAACAACATGCAAGTCAATCAAAGTCCATCGCACGTTAACGTCGCCAAGACCGAGCCTATCTCACCCAGCCGCCCTCATTTCACTGCTCAAATTGATGATCAATCTACCGATTCCACAAATCCTACCTCAGGGATGTCATTCACAACGAAAGGAACGAAGTGCAAGACATCCGAACATGCCTCAGTCCAAAACCGAACTTCTCTCGTTCGGCCACCACAAACCACCGCTCAAACTTGACAATCCATCCACCAAATCCATTTCACTCGAACCTCAAGGAAGACTATAACACTAAATTTCAAGACATGCGACCAAAAATTAACATTCCAGCAGTTGATGGGTCAGATTTCTACTCACCTCTAATCCCACGCGCATGATTAGATGACCGCACGAGTTGGTCTGCGATATATGGCTCAAGCGATCGTGCTGTACTGTGACTTGGCCTCAATCAACAATGCGTTGGATTCAAGCTTCAATGGACATGTAAATCAAAAACAGATAGGATACGTCTTCAAAACGTCCTGAGAGTGATCAAGCCACTTAAAATGCGTCAGTCCCTTTTCACCATTGGTCCGGATTAGCATAGCCAAGGTGCCGAACATCGCAGGATGCTTGAAAATAGCATGGATCCACATGGGCTCCTGCGGGTCGTTCGTGTAGAGCTTCAGCCACTAGTTTCTGCTCGTGATCGTCTTGGGTTCTCCGTCACGAGAAGATCATGGTTGCGGGGCGATTTTTTTTCTTCTGACCATCTGATCCTCCCCCAAAACGTAGAGTTCTCCTTCTTCCTCTCAAAGTTTTTTTACTCTCCCTCATTTCTTTCACAGATCCTAATGTATCCCCATGGCGAGAGAAGAGTCCACTGCCACTGCCTAGGAGCCCGCCTGTGATTATGGTCACACCCGCTTTTAGGTTTGACGGCGAGACGAGCAGGTGATGAGTGGTGAGGTCAGCTGGCTAGAGAGATCCCCCATCTCGAGGAATGAATAATGGCCGGCATAATGGACAGTGGTGAGCTGTTTTTGTCCCGAAAGTCCTGCTTTAGATGCTTGATTAGTGTCGGCATGCTTTGACTGTTCAAAGTAATCGGATTAACATCTCCAGAGGGGCCACCGAAAGCATCCACTAATCGTTGCCTCCTCCCATTTTTGTAGTTGGCTGAATTCCTTTTTTATTCCCTCACTGAGAGTGAATGATGATCTTTCACATTGCCATTGCCCCCCCCAACCAAAGCAAGTTGGCATGGCTTCTTTTAGACAGCAAGTGCTTGCTCATCATGGCTGATCCAACCATCCAGTCCTTTCCGTTGTTGTATCCGAATAGCCCCGCAACGGTGATGAAGAACGTCCTCCAGTAGACTGTCACTTGACAGGTAGTTCCTTGCCGTAAGTAGCCTATAATTCTATGGCGAGTTTGGCGTTATACGAATGTGAAGAAGAGCTGATAGTCTGGCCCTTTCCACCAAAGAAATGCACACTAGAAATCCTTAAGACGAGACGACAAGTCCAAGATACACAACTCCACAAAGAAAGATAGATGAGGTCATTTCTCGCACGTGAACCCCCATGCAACGCCAGTACAAGGGCATGGGCAAACTTCTCGACATCACCAAATCACCATTCAAGTTTTCTGAGGTCCTAAACATCGTCATCTTCATTATCTTGGATAGTAAATTCCCTATGACTGAGGCAAGTTCGGAAGAGATGCCGTTTTGATCATTTGGTAAAACCCTCATTAGATCCCAGATTCCGAAAAGCATCAAAGTGGGCGGAGGAGAAGTATTGACGGTGAATATCTTTGTGCAGTATTGAATGCTTCAGCTAGGGCAATGGATGTTTTTCTCTCAGAGGAAGATATTAGACTGTTACAACTGAGCTCCAACTACATGCAGACCCAATCAACGAGCAACAAACCTAACTACCGTTCTCTTATCACATCCCATCAAACCAGACAACAATACAGCCACTCTAAACTTAACTGTAAGTGCTGATGAACATAGAGATGGTGTGAGCACGGAGGCCAAAATCTTCACAGTATCTTGCAAGGGTGCAAATGATTTCGGATGGTCACAGAGTAAATCTGGAGGAACGCCAGATGGACATTTCCTCCGAGAACAAGAGCAGTTTTTGTGCGATTGACTCGAAAAACAGGGTTGTCTAATGGTTCCATAGCCACCACTTTGAAGCGATAGAGACTCATGCAGCGTAAACCCAGAAGCTTTCCAACAGGAAGACCCTGAGACTGCACTTATGATCAGATTTGACCCCATGAAAGCCCCATGACACGGAACATCATCATCAGAGACCACGCGAGACAACAAAACATTGTCATGCACGTCGCCTTGGCCCGACACCACTAGCTTCCCGTTTGTCAAGCTCACCATCGTTTTAATTTTTTAATGATCTCCTCCACCGAAATTCTTTTGCCCTTCTCCGTATCACCAACCATATCCAGCTGTCTTTGTCCGATCTCTCCCCCTCTATAGTCAAATTTTTGGAAAACCTTTGAGTGTACTTCGACTCTCATTCAACCAATGAGCACAGATGGATTCTTCAGAGGATTTCTCTTCAAAGCTTTCTCTATCCATCACTAAAAACCGCGTCATGACTATGCACTTTTTCTTAGTGGAGCACCAATACCCCACGGAGCAAGAAACGCACCATCCCAGCCTTTATCCAAATCTGACGAAAATCATGGGAACTTCAAATGTCTGAGATGCACCAAAAAAATGCCTATGTACCCATAACCGTATATGAAGACATGTTTTCCCAAATTCTTCATAGAACAAAAGTCAAGCAATATAAATCCTACCACGCGAACCCATCAAAACTTCAAGGTTGATTTGATCACAGATCGTCGCATCGAGAAAGAATCACGAGAGTCAGAGAAAAGATGAGAGAAAGAGAGAGACCTGTCTAATGATGAATTTAATTCGGAAAACCGAACGCAACGATGAAAAATACGCAATTAGGCCATTGAAAAAAAAATTTGAACTATTAGAGGACAATGTCACGACTCCCGAAAAACGCAAAAAACGAAAATTACAGGGCTAAAACTGAATTTTCTAGAAATATTTTTATTATTTTTTATTATTATTTTTTTTTATTTTTTTAACTACCTGAAAAACGAGATTAACAAAGTAATTCCCGATTTTAGATTAATTTTTGCGAATTTTCTTTGGCCAAAATGAGAGAAAATTAAAATAAAAATACTGACTATTTATTCACATTTTTATGGCTTCAAGCGCTATATTTTTTTTTCAAAATCCTCCTAATTTTCGAAAAAAATATTAAAAAATAAAAAAAATATGAAAAATTATTTTTTGGTCAAAATTGGATCCCTAGGCTGGGCCAAGGTACCAAAGTGATTTTCAATTTTGTGAATTTTTATGGATTTTCTATTAATTTTCGAAAATAAAAAATAAAAAATATCAAAAAATACTGAAAATATGGAAAATCATTTTTTGGTCAAAATTGGTTCTCTAGGCTTAACCAAGGTTCCCACAGTTGATTTTTCGATTTTATGAATTTTTATGAATTTTCTATTAATTTTAAAAGAGAAAAAGTGATTGAAAATCAGGTGTCAACAAGCTTTTTAGAGAGTTTAGACACTAGATTTGAGATCGTCTAGTCATCGCTTCGTTTTAACTGTAAATTTGCAATTTCCAAAATTTGCTCTGCCGGTCGAGTCGCCGGGTTCCGTTTCTTCGCAAAAAAATAAAATCAATTAAATTTACCTACGCCGCCACTTGTCCTCATCCAATTGGCTGCTCCATTGACTTTGGCAAGCATGACCCACCTTGGACCTTGGCAAGCTCTCATTGGCCAATGTGTGCTTTGGGACCAATCTTGCAAACCAAGCTTGGGAACTTGGAGAGCAAGGCTTGGCCAGCCATTTGCTGCCCTCTCTCCTCATTTTTGAAGCCAAAATAACGTGGAAGAGCCCTGGTTTGCTCTCATGGTGCCAATCTCTCAATCTCACTCTCTCGGTTCTCGGCGGGTCCAGCGCCGCGCCCGGAAAGGAAATCGACTCGTTCGAGGCCGTCCGGACTCCAAATAGCGCTCCGTTTTTCGCCTATGTACTCGTAAGACCTCAAGCTTCGATAATCTTCAAACGGATCTCCAAAAACATCTTACAGAAATCGTAGCACTGATTCAAAGTCTGCTCTGTTTTTTTTCTGTTTCACCGGTTTTCATTCTGTGTTGGGTTCTGTTTTCCGCAGCCAGTTTGCTGCCTCAATTTGTGGACTTTCAAGCTTGTTTTGGTGAGTAAACTTACCTAATATGGTGTAGAGTAAGTGAGGGTGATTAGTTGGTTATTAGCTTGCTAAAGGACCACAATTCTGGAGAGTTATTGGACCAAAAATCTGACTGCTTAGTGTCGATTTTGCTGAGTTCTGTTGCTTTGTGTTGATGGCATGTTCGGTGTCAAGTTTAAGCCTAATGTGCTGTCATTTGTGGGTGTTTGATGACTAGTTAGAGAGGAGATGCTGCCCAAAATTTCGATGGCAAATGGGGCATAAAATGGGTTCTGTTTCAAGTGTAGTGTGCTGGAATTTTTGGTTTATATAATTTGCGTTCTGTTTTGACTAGTTGGGAACAAAATTTGAGTATATTGAAGGGCACAAGGTGACCGAATGGACTATGGTGCATGGGGGAGACCTAGACGAATTATTGTAGATTAAAATTTAGAAATATGGGATTATTCGGCATTAATATTTTCAATTGCGTACATGCGTGTATATCATGATTTATTTGCGATTGGTTCGACGTGAATTAGGAATGAAATTCCTTCGTAGCAAAGCTGGTTCCCATGAGTGTTAGTAAGTTATGAGAACGACCTTGGAGTATGCTGAGTTGTCTGGTGCGATTGTGTGATCGTTAAATGTCATGCTTGAACGTTTGTAGCTGAGATGCATTAAGTGTATGAGAGGAGTTGTAGCGTGATATGCGTGTTTGCAAGTCAGTTGAAATGAAATCAAAGTTTGTGCTCGGCCGACGGGACTGGCACGAGAATTGGAGCGATAAGGGTGAGAACGGCTCGACCGATGAGATCGGTGCGAGAACGGGCGGTGTCGCAGTTCCGGCTTGCAGCCTCTCGCTTGCCGAGGGCGCACCGAGCATGCACGGCACGGAGGTAGCTGGAGAGATAGGTGCCAGTCTGTGAACGCTTTATGAGTGGAACGAAGCAGGCCTGGGCGCTTTATGCGCAGGCGTGAGAACTGTTGAGATAAGAATGAATTGTTATAACTTGAGATAGCATACTATACGTGTCCATGGACTTAGATTCGACTTTTGAACTGCGTGAATCAATTGACTATATTGAATGAGTCTGAGTAGTATGAGCATCTATTGTGTGCTTGTTGATTACAGTAGAAAGTCCCTGTTTTATCGGTAGTTTACTCGATGAGTCATTAGATCATTGCGTGATGATAGACTTCAGATCAAAAGCCTTAGCAATGGAGGAATTTGGGAGTACTTTGGTTGTAAGAAGAGGGAATGGATAGGGATGGACGAAGATATACGGGATTTGAAACATATATATAGCTGTGGAGTTAAAGTCTGGAGGAGGGTGGAGGAGTAATAGTGCTCGAATTGAGGCGTGGTTC
>JAGVVM010008139.1:0-17540 GCA_019149425.1 Psidium friedrichsthalianum | reverse complement strand
CCCTCTTCTCCTTCCTCCTCCCCCCTCCTCCCTTTCTCCCTCCTCCCCTCTCTCCTGCCCTTTCTCCCCCCCCTCATTATCCTCTCCTCCTCCACTTCCTCGATCTCCCGTTCTCCGCTCTCTCCTCCCCCCCTCTCCACTTCCTTCTCTCCCTCTTCCTTCCCCTCCTTGTTCCACACCCGATCCCGTAGACGCCACACCTCCCCTCCCCATCTCCTCCTCCTAATGGATTAGGAAGTATTTATTCTTTCCTCACTCAATTGCATCTTTTTTTTTTTGTTGTCCTCTCGAATCTTTACAGGTATATCCCACACTCGGCCATTAGTCACATGCACTGGGCAGGCACGGCTGCTGCTGCGAATCTTGCTCCAGGGACACCGGTCAAGCGACTAGCATTCTAGTGGTTGGTTGCCACTGGGAAACTGGCAGGCAAGTTGGTAGGCGGGCTCTCGATGAAGGGTATGATGTCCAGATGTTCTGGTCAGGCCTCGACCAGCTCCAGGCTGATTTTTCTTGTGATTGTGGGCGCTACAGTTGTCAATGTAGGTGCCCCGACTTTGACATGATGATAACTTCAATTTGACCAATCCTTTTTCTGGTGCTTAATTTGTTGGGATATAATTCTTCCTTTTTTTTTTTTTTTTTTTATGATTGTCTTTCGAGCTTCCTGGGTTCAATGCAAATATTTTCCTTTCCTCTGAAGCTTTTTAAACTGGAATTGTCCTCCAACATTCTAGCAGATTTGAGCAAGCCGGAGACTAATACCTGCAAAACTTGTGGGGATCATACGGTTATTGACTGTGCAACGCGGGCGTTCCTGAAGAACCATAAAGACGGGTGATTTCTGAGCCTTTCTTCATTTTCTCCGCCAAGAATTTTTTTCCCGTGTAGATGACAATTGCTACAGCATTTTCTCCTTCACAGCCATTCAATGAATTAAGCAAACAGCATATCAAAATTACCATGATTGTCGGGAATTATTTTTCATTTTAAGCTCTTTAAGAGTGGAAAGTTTAATACTCCCTTTTTCCCCTGAGACATCTAATTGTCTCTTTCGGTGACTATCTTACCAGTGCTTGAGTGGAGAAATAACCCAACTGGGCTAGTTTTCAATATTCAAAGTTGCGCGCACTTCGATTTAATTTTCTCTTTGTCATCAAGATTGGCATAGGAACATGTTTCTGGCTAACACATAGTTGTCTGCTGGAGCAGATTACATTTAATCGGAGACAATTCAATTTTCTCTTGCACTTTTCTCGATTACTTGGCATGGAACTTCTCTTCCTTTTAAGTTGAACTGTATGGGTAAGCTGTCATTTTTATTAATATCTCTCCTCTTCATATATTTAACTTTTCTGAAGATAAAAAGATGATGCATGGTCCTTACCCAAAAAAAAAAGATGACGCATGTTTAACTTTTAGAACATAAGAAGTTTTGTTGATTTAGGCCTGGAGTTGGACCACTGCGCATCTGCAGTTCTCACTGATGTGCATCTTCCCCATAATTCATTCATCTAACTTTCAGATACATATCCATGAGTTTGTTGGTCTTACCAACTTTATGTTCTCTTTAGGTAGATTGGGAAGGGAAAGTTGCTCTTATACAATGTGCGAAAGCAATGGGTATCCAGAAATTTGTGTTCTTTTCCATCCACAATTGTGACAAGCATCCAGAGGTTCCATTGATGGAGATAAAATACTGTACAGAGAAGTTTCTGAAAAACTCTGGCCTTAATCATGTTGTCATTCGCTTATGTGGTTTCATGCAGGTAAACATTCCGACTGATGGTTGGTTCTTTCTAATGCATTTGGCAATACTGGCAATTCCAGTTATATCTCAAGTTAAAGTAAAGCCAAAAGTGGAAAAACAAAAAGGGAGGGGGGCAAGAAAAAAATGCATTCGAACAAGAATGTGGTTTGACTTCTAGCTTTCTCATTAATGCACAGTAAAAGCAATACCCTCATTTGAAAAATTCAGCTTGCTCGTTTTTGTTCCACTGAAAGCTGTCTCCTCTTTTTTTTTTTTTTTTTTTCCTTTCTTTGTTGGCCAGAGTGTCTCATTCAAACAAATCTTCACCCGACTAAAATCCTTGGCCCTCTCTTCAGTCACTAGTAAACATTATTTTCGCTTGTGAGGAGGACTTTGTTTGTGATTTGCTTCAACAACAGATCTGTATTTGGAAGCCCACTTAGCTCACTTGGAACTTCAAAAACTGCATGCTGTTACCACTGCTCTTGGGTCTTGATAGCATTGAGTAATGGTGTAAAAACCTTTATGAAGTTCAACAGCGGGAAAGTTCACCTAAAGGAATTATATTGTTTGCTAGGTGTAATTACACTTTAGTCTAGCCGTCTGTAACTATTTTAAACTTGTCTTTAAAGAATTTCCTTGCTGATTGTCTCTAAATGTAGTTCTGATTGGCAATTTTTCCAGGGATTGATTGGTCAGTATGCAGTACCTATCTTAGAAGAAAAATCAGTCTGGGGAACTGATGCTCCAACTAGGATTGCTTATATGGATACCCAGGTATTAACTCATAGGAGGTTGCGCTTATTTCTTCCCCCTAGACAATTTCTGTGAGGCCAATTTTGCATAATTTTTTGTCTGAATCTAGTTATATTGGAATTTCACACCAGGATATAGCTCGATTGACATTTATAGCTTTGCGCAAGGAAAATGTGAATGGCAAGCTCCTTACATTTGCTGGACCTCGTGCATGGACAACACAAGAGGTAAATGGCATCACTTAATGTTGTTAAAAAGACTAAGATACTTGTCCATAGTTCCCAATTCTTTGTTTCTCCCTTCTGGAAGCATTATTCTATCCTGATGAATATAAAAGTAGGTGAGAGGAGCCATATTGGTTGTGTATTGAGGAGCCTTTTGAATGACGATCAAGTGCCAATGCTGTGAGCAACAGCCTTAATTTAAATTAGTGAATGTAGCAAACAGTGTCGATGATTTGGTTTCTGTTGTTAACTTTATCAGGTAATAACATTGTGTGAGAGACTTGCCGGGCAAGATGCAAATGTGACTACCGTTCCAGTGTCAGTGTTGAGGCTAACTCGCCAGCTAACTCGGTTTTTTGAGTGGACAAATGACGTTGCTGACAGATTAGCGTTTTCAGAGGTAATGCACTGGAGGACTTCGGTTTACTGTCACAAGCAATAGTCCATTTAGCTTTTAAGTGATACAGCTATTTTCACTTATCCATAACATGGAGGTCTTAGACCGTTTACCTATAACAGGAGGCCTAATATGGGTTACATGCTTCTTCAGGTGCTTACAAGCGATATTGTTTTCTCTGTTCCAATGAATGAGACATATGATATTCTTGGGGTGGATTCCAAGGATATTGTCTCCCTAGAGAAGTATTTGCAGGATTACTTCACAAATATATTGAAGAAATTGAAAGATCTCAAAGCGCAATCGAAGCAAACAGATATTTTCTTCTGAAGGAGGAAGATCTATGTGTAGGCGAATTCTTTTCCCAGGAGATTATTGATTATTCGTTATAGCACTTGAAAGTGAACTATGCCAACTGTTCAGGATCCTGGCTTCCTTCTTTCCCTATCACTCCTATTACCCTTGTAAGTGGCTACATGTTACGCATGGTAGTTACAGAAATCAGAAATTTTCGCCGATTTCCTGTTTGGCTCTATTATAAGGCAAGCTGAGAAGTGGTTTGCCCTATGTATTTTTCCCATGTTTACTGTTCAGATCTGGTGTGCTCTCTTGCTAATCTTGTGTGGATATAGAGAATGCCACTTGTCTAGAAAGCATTATTTGGGGTAGGCTCAGTTGTTTCTCAAGTTGTGCTATAATGCCTGTTGAAATACTTACTAGTATACTTGTCCATGTTTCGCATGGATTTTGTGTTTCAATTTTGATTAAAATCATATGTTCATTAAATATGTCTCTCTACTATTGCACATCTGACGTATAGGAACATATAATACTTTTAAGAAATGACAATAAGTATGAGAGTTTATCAGAGGGACGGAAGCATCACTTGAGAATAATAACTATCATTTAGCAGATAATCAAATATCATGGATTCATTTGCCTTATATATAATTACACTTTGCATTTATGAAATATCTCTTATGTCATATCTAAAAAAACAATCGAATATATCATGGACCATTTATATTTAGTCCGACTCCAGTTGAAGTATACCAAATCCTTAGTTCTAACAAAAATAACGTGCAGAAACTTTCCCAAAACCAAAATTTGAATCACTGATTAAATGGTATATTACACGAGGAACATACCGTGATTGTCATAGATTAGATGTTGTCTTGTAGTCTCGAGAGTCCGTTGGTGTGATTGAGTTTTGGAAAGTTTTTGTGTGAGAACATTGTTTTCTTTTTTTTTTCTGTTATCTCTCTATCCTCTTGTCAATGATTACAGACGTTAGAAGGAATAGGGTGAGAGAAAACTAACGTCTCTTCAACATGATATAGTCACGTTTCAAAAACAAAAACTAGTAATTGCCTTGATAGTTATCTACAATGGGTAGGGTGTGGTTGCTTGCATGGGTGAATCACCATAGGAAACAATGTACCCCAACATCTCTCGCTCGCCCATAGAGGGCAAACAGCTCTTATTTGCCCATGAAGGACCTAAAACTGTCACTCGCCCACGGAGCACTAACTTAACTCTCTCTTCTTTGCAAGGTTCATATCGACAAATAGTTCATGCGACCTGCATACTCTGAAAGCTTGTTGTTACACATCTATTGGGAGTATATGACAGCTCAAAATTGGACATAATCAAAAATAGATTTTCATATATTGTACTCTAGATCGATTAGTCACATATATATACATATATATATATATATATATATATATATATCTTTTTCTTGATCTCTTTTAAGTATGATACATTATATCCACAGTTATGATCACACAAAATCATAACTAACCGATTTGTTAATACAAATCTATAATGTGATTCAAAAATCTAAATCCATCCTTTTCTTTCATGAGATCTCTCAATCTCAGTTCAGCTCTCTTTTTTAAAAATGTCACATTAGGTCGAATCAATCTTATAACCATAGGTAATACTTTAAGATAGTGAACACTAAATAAAAATCTTGAAAATAATTAAGAATAGTGAGGGCACCAAATGAGGAATTCTTACCCTCGAGAGTCTTGCACAACTTAAAAAGTTGAAATTTAAACTTTTGTCTACTCTCATTGGTCAACTCATGTATATGTAATATGAAATACGTATTACGATATTCTCTTCTTCCCATGAGTGTATGTCTATACATTCAATACCGTACAGATAATAGTTTAGACATATTCAATGTCTAATTTGAGTTCACATAACTACTCTGCTTAAAAGTATCTATCAATCAGAACTCACATCTGCCAATAAAGACAGATAAAGTGAAATATGTGGATATTTTACTTTCAAACATAATAAATATTAAGTCCCAATCTTAACATTCTATTAAGTCAACATCTATATTTAAGCTCAAGCTCTCAATTATCACCTAGATAATGAGCTTAAAATTGTATTATCTCTATCTATAAGCAGTAAATAGATGCGATTACCTATGTGAGTGAGCTAATCTCTTATCTCTCCGATATACTTTCACAACATAAAGTACCAACCTTTAATATCCATAAATATTACGAAAACTCATAGGCAATAATCTCAAACTTCATTAATAGTAAACATTCAAGGAAATTATAATATTCAGTATATTACATTCTACGAAATCCTAGATATTTTACTTTACTATGAATAACATCTTTAGGAATCAGCTTCGTCATCGGATATGCTAATATTTTATGTATATATATATTGTATGTTCACATCCTTTCGTGTAATTGTATTCTTAATGTAGTTATACTTAATGTCTATATGTTTGGTCTTACAATGAAACTTGAGATTCTTGATGTAAGCTATTGTTGCTTGACTATCACAATACACTAATATTGGATTTGTAGCATCATCAACAATATCTAAATGATCCAAAAATCTCATAAGCCAGACACCCTCTTACATTGTCACTGACAAAGCCATGAACTCAACTTCCATGATAGATAAGGCCATACACTTTTGCTTCTTACTATTTTATGATATGGCACCGTTATTCAATAAGAACACATTTTTCAGAGATAGATTTTCTCTCATTTAAATTTCCTCCTCAATCAGCATCGGTATAATCCTTAAGGTACAAATCACTTTCTTAATAACTCAGCGCATAATCAGTAGTATCTTTCAGATATCTTAGGATTCTCTTGACAGCAGCTCAATGTGCTTAACCTGGATTGGATTGGCATTTATTCACCGTTCTAACTACACAACAAATATTGGGTCATGTACATATTATAGCCTATATTAAGTTTTCAACGGCACTCGCATAAGGAACACTTTTCATTCGTTCCTTCTTCTGTGGAGTCTTAGGGCACATTTTGTGGCTCAAATTTTCACCTTTTGCAATTGGAGTATCAATTGGTTTACAATCTTGCATACGAAATCGTTTAAGGACTTTTATTTATAAATATATCTTACGAAAGAGATAACAACATTTTTAAACGATCTCTTGAAATCTTAACTCTAAAAATGTATATAGCTCCACCTATATATTTCATTTCAAAATTAGAAGATAATCAATTTTTGACTATCTTGACAAACTCTATATTACTTCTAGCAATTAATATATCATCAACGTATAATAATAAGATCACAAAATGACATTTTATCTCTTGATATATACGCAATTATCTTCATTAATAATTTCAAAATCATATACCATTATGGCATTATGAAAGAGTATGTACCATTATTTTGAAGACTGCTTGAGACCATATAGATATCAAAAGTTGACATACTTTTTGTTCTTGGCCTTCAGTAACAAACCCTATTGCTTATTTTATGTAGATTTATTCTTCTAATTCTTCTTTGAGAAAAGAAGTTTTTACATCCATCTAATGTAATTCATGATCCAAGCTTGCAACTATTGCTAGGATAAGGCGAATTGAGATAAACCTCATTACAAGAGGAAAAGAATCTTCGTAATCAATTGTTTTTTGTTGGTTGTACTCCTCATACTCCTCATTTGCTATAAGGTGAGCCTTATATCTCTCAATCGAGCTATCGGTATTATATTTTATTTTGAGAACTCATTTTTTTTTTAATGGCTATGCGTCCTTTCAAAAGATCAACCAGTTTCCAATCTTAGTTTCGTCTTATTGATTTTATCTCTTTTTCCATTGCTTTGATCCACTTTTCCTTATTATGCTAAGATAGAGCATCATTTATATTCCTTAGCTCTTTTTTTCTCGTGGAGCGACCATGAAAACTTGTCCTTCAATCTCAAAACGTCGATAGACAATGCTTTTACGACTTATTCACCATGAAGAAGATTGTATCCTAGGTACTTCATTCTCCATTACACTCCAACTTAGATTAGATAATGGCATTATCTCATTAAGTGGTTGCAATTGAGATTTTTTTGTGCTCAATTCTCCTCCTCACATTGCTCTCACTTAGATCATTATATCTGACTTTCCCATTATCTTGATTTAAGATCTCTAATATAGAATAATCTTAATATATTTCGCCCTTTTTTGGAAAGTCATTCTTTTAAGAATGTAACATCTCAAAATTCAAATTTAGTTACACTTTCGTTTTCTTGCTCGCCAATGAACATGTATCCCTTTTGAGTGTTTTAAATATCTTATGAAGATACTCTTTTTTACCTCTTGAATCTAATTTTCATATCTATGAGAGGTTTCATGAGTATAGACAGCACAACTTCAATGTCTAAGAAAACTTACATATGATTTTCGACATGTCCACAACTCATATGGGGTAGAAGAAATTGACTTTAAAGGCACATCATCAAGTATATAGACAATAGTTAACAAAACATCATTCAAAAAGTGATAGGCAAATTAACATGTGTTATTATAAACCTAACCATTTTCATTAAGATTCTATTTTTTCTTTCTGCAACACTATTTTGCTACAAAATGTATAGGATAAACACCTGTCTTTTTATTTCTTTTTCATCACACAAATTTCTCAACTCATCAGATAAGTATTCTCGACCTTGTTCGGATCTTAATGCTTTTATTTTCTTATCTAATTGATTTTCCACCGATGTCATAATTTCTTAAAGTACTTAATGTTTCAGATTTATGAGAAATCAAATAGAGTATTCAAATCAATTAGAGATTCTTACCTTACAAAAAAAATAGGTCAATCGTGTAATCATCCATGAAAATGATGAAGTAAACAACCCATGCATTGCTCTAACATTCACAAGACCACAAATATCCGTATGGATTAATTGCAACGGAAATTCAGCTCTTGCTCCTTTTCCAAATAGTTTTCTTATTATCTTTTTTGCTAGGCAATGCTCACAAGTATGCAATTCGACTTTTTCAATATTGCCCATTAAATTCTCTTTGGCTAATCTATTCATTCGTTATTGGCTAATATGACCAAGTCTAGCATACCATACATTCACATTATTATCACTAGAATGGAAAGATGTAAATAGGAATAATAAACATTCACATTAGTATTTTTAACATCTAACATAATACGAAAATCAAGTTTGACTAAAACCAATACAGAAACGAGATTTCAACGAATCTCTAGAGCATATAGTACATCGTGTAAGAATAAAGTAAAACTCTCGCGCATGATCAGTTAGTAGGTGTTGATTCCTTTTAATTTCCACTCTGAGTTATTCCCCATATAGATCCATTTCGCTCCATGTGGAATTTATCAAAATTCCACAAAAGTATTTATCTTTGGCTACATGGTCTGTGGCCTAGAGCCTACAGTCCATAAATGATGAGATTTAGTTAGAAACATAGAACTTGATATGTAAATAACACTTTTAAGTATACAAAAGGTTTTTACCTTCTTCAACTCGTCGTAGTTGCGAGCGAAGTGACATTTCTTACCACAATTATAATATTTCATCCTTGAAATGTTCTTCCTAAAAGGACGCTTCCCTTTTTCATGTTTGTCAACTTAGATTTCTTGTCAGATGGTTCTATTTCTTTACCTTTCCACTTCTTAAACTTGCCAAGATGATTGTGCTTTGAGCCTGAAGCTCAATATGAGCCAAAGCCAGCAAAATAAACGTTAGTTTGTGGCTTAGCCGCCAAAAGGCGATCCTCCTTCATTTCAAGTAGCCATAGTATCCTCGAAGGTCTTGACATTCTTGTTATGGGTCAGATTAACTTTCATATGCTCCTAGCTATGGGTCAAAGAGTGAATTACTGCCTGCACTTGCTGTTTATTAGATAATGTATGACCAGCATCCTTTAGCTCATTGATCATGTTTGACATGTGCCTTAGATGCCGCTTTGTATTATGGCCATGTGGCATCTTATATGTGTTGAACCTGATTATAAGCTGCCTCAGCTTGGTGACTGATGTTTGCCCAAAGCTTGTCTTTAATGAATCCCACATATCGTTGGCATTCTCATGTTGCTTGGACTCACGCATAATATCATTATCCATACTGTTCAACAAACGTAATGTGAGCAGTTGAGTTTTTTTTTTCCCAAGTAGCGAAGGCATACTTATCTCTTTTGTGCTGCACAATGGTTCTATTCTCTAGTTCTATTACGACCATGTTAAGATGTTTCAGTGCCTCTATCTCTTCCAGCACATACTAAATTTTCATATTCCAAATCTCATAGTTTTCACCATTCAAACTTCTCACCAATATTGAGCTCAGTTATGATGTTCTTTGAAGCTGTTGCCATTATATTTGAATATGAGATTATTTAGACATTTCGCACGAATTATTAATGCTTAACATTTATGGACACATTTTACACTAACTAATTATACTAATGTACAATGTCATATAAGGACTTAGATTCGAAAGTTGTTCACTAAGTTTCCAATCATCGTCTAAGGATTATTGTTTGAAATTAACATTAATATAATCATTTAGGTAAAACTGAGTTCATTAAAGTCACTAAAAATTTCTAGAACTCTCCACTCAACTATATAATACCACTAAAGCATTATATAACAAATACCATAATTCATTCACAGACAAATATTTCATTTAAATATTCATATTACAACATCGGTGGGAAATATTGTGACAGTCTGAAAATTCGACCCATTTATCGGACTTTCTAAATGAATGGAAATGCTTCATTGTACACTCTGATTGACGCTCACTCAGGATTAGCTACCCTGGGACGGCCAACCGAAGGGGAAACGCTACCTGGGAAAATTTCCTAAACAGCCGCCCGTTGGTCTAAGACTGAGACAGAGTCGGTATTTAATGAAATTGACCACAAAAGGAAATCCGACATTGGACAATCGAATTAGTAAGATAACCACAATGGAGAAATGGATTGAGTTTCAGAAATGTCGCCCGAAGGGCAGACAGTCGGTGCACGTCGAGAAGCAAGACGTGAATGGAAAATTACCGAAATGCCCCCGGTAAATGCTCAGTCCTTAGAATTAATAAATTAGGGTTTTTGAGAGCGGTTACGATAGAATGAAACCATTTCAGTCCGAAATTCGTTCGCGCTCGGGACCCATCGTGCATTTGGCACGCAAATCGAGGCGAGTCAAATCAGATGTCACATCAATCGGATGTCACATCAATCAATCCATCAAATCAATCAATCAATCATGGCACAATTTCCAAGGCAAATCAATCTATCAATCAAAGTACAATGTCAACTCAAGTACACATGTCATAAACCTAACCCACTATTATAATCTTTTCTTGGAATTTATTAATCCAATATAATCTCTCATTTTCTCTCTCTCCTCTCCCTTTTCTCCATTCGGCCGAGACCTCCACGCCTCCCTCTCATCTTCTTCTTCTTCGCTTCTCTTCTTCTTCCTCTTGGATCTTCATTCGGCCGCCGCCCGAACGCCGTCCATTCCGCCGTTCACCGCCCGTCTTCGCCGCCATCACCAGCCACGTCTAAGCCTCGGTGAGTCTTCTAAACCCTTTCCCTTGCTGTTTTCCGTGGCCCAAGGAGCCCCATGGAGCCCGACCGAGCCTAACTCTCCACCTCCCTCTCTCGGTTTGTCTAGCCGGCCGCCCGAAGCCGCCGCTCCACCGCCGCCGTTCATCATTTCTTCGGCTTGCCGATACCTTGGTAAGTCCTCTAGCCATGTCTTCTCATTTTCGGGGCCCATGAGAACCCCACGGAACCGACCAGCCTCACCGTCTCTTTCTCTTCTCTCGGTTTCACCTCACACCGTTCGCCCGAGAACCGCCGTCCGCCCCATTCCCGCCGTCGCCGCCACCATTTCCAGCCCATCCAAGTAAGCACATCCTCTAATCCTAGCCTAGGCATGTTGTATACATGTGTGATTGGTGTGTTAGAGGTTAATGAAGGTGATTTGGGAGTTAATGTGTGATTATGCTTAATAGACATTAGACTCAAGTGGGCTATTGTGTTGTTTTGCGTGTGGTGAGATGAGGGGGTAAAATTGGGCCATGAAATGTTGATTGTGGGCTGCCATTGATGAACAATTAGGCGTGAACCAATGGGCCATGCAATTGAGCCAATTAATAATGGGCTTGTGGGCTTATGTTTTAATGGTGGGCCTTAAATGGACGAAAATTTGAAGGAATTGGGCCTTAATTATAGTCTTAAACATAAAATTTTAGGGCCCAATAGTGTACATGGGCTTAGGGGTTGAAATTGGGCCTAAATATGCTAAATGGACTTAATAGGCTTACCTTAATAAATGGGCTTGGGCCTCATCCGAAATTAATAAAAATAATGGGCCTTAAAATATTTAATTATTTATAATTAGATCAGGGGCTTGTGAATAGTAACTGGGCCTTAGACCCAAATGAGCTTAATTTACTTAATGGGCCTAAAATTTAAGAAAGAATCATTGGGCCTTAGTTATTGGGTTTAATTAAACTTAATAAGATTAAATAGGACCCAAAAAGTATTTTCAAACTTTAATTGTGGGCCGATGCTGGGCCAGGGTTGAATAGCAAAGACCAAGTTGGGCCGAGCCATCAAGCTGGATTGGACTGAGTTCTGAAACAGATGAGTTCTAAGGGTGAAGTAAAACACGATTGAGTCTATTGGGAGTCTGTTCCAAGGGGAAGTAAATGTGTCTAATGTAATTACGTGGGGTACCCAATTGGAATCCAGTTGGTTGGGAAACTTCGTGTAGAGTACCAGTTTTACCTGGGGTATACCCCGATGAAATGGGTTGTTAGAACAATTGTTAAATTGTTATGCCTCGTTGCGTTTGAAACCACTGGATTGCATGCTCCGTGACCTATGGCGTTGTTAAAATTGTCTGAGCATCATGTACCGTGAGCATGGCATGAGTCACCTAGAGGTGTGACATGTAGGATGAGCCCTGAGACGTTTTTACGCGGGGAAAAGGAGGGATAAAAGTGCCAACCTGAGGGCGTACCACACGCGGGTTGAGGCACGATGCCGAGTGGCACTATAGGATGGGCCCTGATGGAATCGGAGAGATAAGCGGGCAGGATCCACTGGGATCATTTGAGACAAACTGAAGCATGCATTAAGTCTTTGCATATTAATTTGTTGGCATTGCCTGTTGATTGCCGTCTGCGTGTTATAATTGCATTGTCACGCGTAGTTTGACTATTCACACGTTGGGTTTGGGTATCTACACCAGGGAGGGTACTCGAGTTAGGTGAGCTGAAACCCTAGTTACTAGATAGGACCGAACCCCCTAGTATACTCTATCCTACGCTAGGATTAGTGGTGAGCTTGCTGAGTCCCCGACTCACTGGCGGTGGTTGCCTTGTTTATAGATTCAGGACGCCAGTGATGGCTGCGCCCCCTACTCTTTTTGGTCTGCCAGTGCAGATGGAGTCCGAGGATTTCCTTCATTTTGCTATGCATGCCGTGATGTGGCGCAGACGTTGACCACCGTGTGGGTAGATCGGGGGGTCCCTATTTTGTACCCCATAGATTCGAGGCATGGTTTAGAGAGGGTTTTATATGGTTTTGATGGGGACCCCTGAGAGACGCCCCCGATACCTATGGAGGAGGATCCTATCTTTTTGCAACCTGCCGAGTACGGAGGAGAGGTGATCGATCCCGAGCCGCTGCAGGAGTTACCATCCCCAGGACGCTCAGTGATCGCGGCCATGATGAGGGCGAGGCCATGGATACCGACCAGGAGGAGGACCCCGAGGAGGATCCCGAGGAGGACCCAGAGGAGGAGGACGACCCCTGGGCAGACTACGACCCTGAGGAGGAGCTTGAGGTCTGAGTCTTGCTGAGATACTGGTCTAGTCATGGGGGGGTTAGTATGAGCGTAGGTGTCAGGGACCATGGTGTATTTTCTTTTGGGGGTCTGTACCGAACACACTTTATGTATATAATTGATGCTTTGTGTATTCCCTTTTTGTGTACTACCCCATTATTGTTATGTATGCATGTATGGAATAGGAGATTAGCTTCCGCAGGTTCAAGAGGATTGAAGGACGCGTCGTCTGGTCGGCGACAAGAATCTCCTGGGCCGTCGCGTATCGTGGACAGGCGGGTACCCAAGTAGAATCCAAATGTATTAACGGGATGTCGCGAGCTCGATTGGGGTTCGGGGCGTGACAAATATTTCACAGGATGATAAACTAACTCTAGAAACAACTTAGGATTGAAATATTCACAAACTTGGAAACTAAAACAAAACATCGACTTCCTCTCTAGTAATATTGCCTTATAACATGAAATGACCCCACAAATTGGTGTGAAGCCAGGAAAACAATTGAGTCTACAAGGCGCCCTTATAAAATCTTCGGGGTACCATTCGCTCTACGCTAGGATGCATTCTGTTTCCACCAAGATCCATTCATAACCAAGGTCGACGTCCTTGCCATCCTATGCTTATGTACTCAACTAGGAATCTAGTCCCAAAACTCTTATAAGAACGGGGGTTGGCTTCCCATAAGCTATATATGACCCTATGCCACTCAATAAGAAGAGTGGTTCCCAGCACTAGGACCCTCATGTCGTTTGGTATTATGTGACCATTCCATATGAATTCTTGAATCATTTCATTAACTGTCTTCATATGTAACATCATGTCGGCCATCCCAGCGGTAAAGGGCTAAAGCATTCCTAAGCTTTAAGCGTTTTTCTCTGTTCCTCACCTCTCACGGCTACAGGGATTTGCATCATCCAAGGCATTTTTTCCCTACAAGCAAATGCAAAAAAAATGAGATTAATCATAATCCATGATGCATAAAATGATAAAATAAAATATACCATATTGTAGGAATTTTCGATATGAACTCGTCAGTATCAAAAACACCACAATCGTACATTGTATGCCCCCGCATGAGCCTCGAAAGAATTCCTTTTTTTTTTTGGTCAATGGTCAAATTCAACGAGTCAACATTGATTGGATCAGGTCAAGGATGGGTTGTGTCCGGTTGGGCCGGATTGCCATGTTAGCAGTGACGTGGCCTGCCACGTAGGCAACTACGTTCGCTAACAGTTACAGATGGTTCCACGCACGCACGACACACGTAGGCACATGAGTCCAAGCGCAGAGCGCTCCTTTGGCATGTGTTGGAGTGTGCGGTTTCGTCTATTGTCCACCAGCAACGTGCTGATGGTATGGTTAAAATGCATTTTTGTTGAATGAAAGTTCATGAAATTGCGACTTATCATTGTGGTCCCCTGAGCTACCTTGCCCTGTCATTGCGCGTGCGGTATCGTCCAGTCTCTAGCACGAGCGACCATTCCTTAGGCTCATGTTGATGAGTAGATTCCAAATATACAATCACTTTCCATTTTAACCAAACCATTTTTATGAAAAATGACAAAAACATACTGACATTTAAGCTTGAAACAAGGAAGTTCGAAAAACAGAAGAACAATATGGATCATGGCATAAATTTAGCTTAGCTATGTACATTCGATCATGAAACAAGCAACGCAATGTTCTGATACCAACAAAGGATACTAAATCCTTACTTCTAACAAAATAAAGTGTGGAAATTTGCCCAAAAATCAAAACTTGAATCACAGCTCAAACGGTATATTACACGCGAACATATCGTGATTGTCACCGATTAGATGTTGTCTTGCAATCTCGAGAGGACCTTGGTTTGATCCAGTGTTGGAGAGTTTTTTTGCGTGAGAACGTTATTTTCTTTTTTCTTTGTTATCGCTTTCTCCTCTTGTCAATGATTATAGACGTCAGAAGGAATATGGAGAGAGAAAATTGACGTCTCTTCAACGTGATATAGTGACGTTTCAAAAACAAAACAAAAACTAATAACTGCTTGGTAGTTATCTGCAATGAGTAAGGTGTTGTTGCCCGCATGGGTGGACCACCATAAGAAACCATATATCCCAGCACGAATTGTCCTTCAAGTAACATTACTCTAGCATTACAGTATTTTACAAAATGTTGTTTTGCATGGAACAGAAGTAATTTGAGTATATGGGGGTATTGTATTGCAAGCAACAAAGTCAGTTTTTCTCTCTATGTCATAGTATACATCGATAGATTATTTCTGTGCATATGCCACATCCGATGCCGTGTATAGTAGAGTCAATTTTTTTTGTGAATTTATACTTTCCGTTCTCATTTTAGTGGCAGATAACTTTTAGCTATCACAAATTAAAAAAATTTATTAATATCTTGCAAGAAATTTCTCTTAATTTGAAATTTTTTTCTCATTCATTCTCGTAAAGTCAAGTTTACTCGAGATGTTTTCATCTAGATTTCTACTTTTTCTCGTTAAAAACTCTTTAACTTTTTTTATAAAAAAAAGAAAGAAAAGAAAAAGAAATACAGACAAGCTTACTACGCCTCCAATTTAAACTTTTTCTCTTGATGAAACTTTCAGATAATGATCAGATCGGGTGATTCACCATTTTCATGTTATGTTCTTGTGAAGCGTAATAGCCAAAATCAGGAAAATTACCAAAAAAATCTTAAGCATATTGCAATTATGCCAATTCAATTTTAAATTTTTTTGTGTTTGTAAATTCAGTCCTAAATATTTTGCATGCATGCTAATTCAGTCCTTTCGATCAATTTTGCTGATGTAGACGTCGGTACTGACGTGGATAATTTTCATAATATTTAATATTTTTTTCTTTTTCTTGCTATTTTCTTCTTCTCCTTCCTCCATCCATCGCCAATCTAGTGATCGACTAGAGGCCAGAGTCGACAAGGGCGAGGTCACCATGGCTTCCTAAGCTCACCTAGTGATGGTGGCGAGGCTCAGACTAGGCTAGGCTGATCTCCCCCTTATTGGCTCAGGCCAGTCGTTGATCCAATAACATGCCAAAGGAAGGAGGAGGAGAAAAGAAAAAGGCAAAGAAAGAAAAGATAAAATTTAAAATTCAAAAAATTCAAAAAATATTATTAAAATTATTTACATCATTGCCTGTCGGCGTCCACATCAACATTAGCCGAGTTGAAATAGTTCATAAGACGTTGCCAATAGTTCATGTTGGGGATTTAGTGAAATCCACCCAAATTAAAATTATTTACATCATTGCCTGTCGACGTCCACATCACATTGGCCGAGTTGAAATAGTTCATAAGACCGTTGCCAATAGTTCACGTTAGGGATTTAGTGAAATCCACCCAAAAACAGGGTATTCAATAATTTCTTAGTGCGTCGACCCACAAAATCATTTCTTAGTCCGACTGGCGATCGACTTGAAATAACCTGACCCGTGGTTAATCGTCCGAGTTGGCTCTACACGTCACTTTTTTTCTTTTCTCTTTTTTATAGTTGCTTTACCAACATTGTCACAATTCACATCTATTGTTTTGTAGAGAAAACCATTTTCTCAAGATACACCGAAAAAGAAAATGCTAAAAACGGAAAACAATGATACCAAGTTTTGCTTTGTTTTGTTTTGTTTTTTTTTTTTTAAAGATACCAAGCTTTGTTTTTGTGTGTTTGTGTGTGTGTGTGGGGTCAAGTTCCAAACTTTGTTAAGTAGGCAATAAAGTTGAGCACCTGGACGAGTCTAAGTGGACTTAGATAGGGCCCGACATGGGGTGCAGCAGTTATTGTGCTTTGGGGCCGAGTCAACCCGCAGAATGACCAGCAGGGCCCGAGCCCACTCAGTCGATCTGGACTTTGAGAAAGAGAGAGGGGAGGAGAGAGAGATTATAATGAGTGGGACTCAGAGAGGTGCGACGATGAAAGCAGGAGTTAATGTTTGGCACCTTGAGCTTGAGAATAGATTCCGAAGCTCCATTTATTTCGTAGAAATAAATGGTTTAAAAAAACTTTCTAAAAATGATCGTTTGTTATCGCTTGAGAAATGTTTTTATTAGTGAAATTATTTTTCATCCTTTATTTTTTATCAAGCGATACAAAACATTCATTTTTAGGAACATTTTGCAAGTCATTTATTTTCCACAAAATAAATGGAAACATGTAAATATTTCGAAATTCAAATTAGGAAAGATTCTAATTTTTTATTAAAGCGCGGGGATACGACATAGAATTATGGACTTAGCAGAGTCAAAACAATCAACGACATTTTGGAAAAAACAGATTGAGACCCCCTTTCGCTTT
>JAGVVM010008138.1:0-16883 GCA_019149425.1 Psidium friedrichsthalianum | reverse complement strand
TCGAAGAAGGGTCAGACTTCAGAGCGCTTGAGGATGCTTTCTTTGAACTTGAAAGGAAGCTTCCAACAATAACCTGTCAGACAATTTGAAAATAGCAATGAGAGAAATCTGTATTGACAACACGGTTGTTTCTCCTTTGCAGGGAACTTTCTAAGTTTCGTCCCACCAAATTTTCAACAGGGCAGTAAATTCTCCTCTCCTCCTGATTCCTTTTTAATGATCCAAGACGAGAAAATAAAATTCTCTGAGTTTTGTGGCAACAAAGAGGCAGTGATAAGTTCTTCAAGAACTGGTGGTTAACTTTTAATTTTTCTTGTGAGACCTTTCCACAAGAAATGCCCCTGTTCTGGAATCAATAGATTACATAACGATGACACATGGATGGGACATTTCCACACTGAGACAATGCCATCTTTAATTAGAGGGTCCTTGATGTATATTGACCAACCTGTACAGGTGTAGCGGCTATTAGCAATCCTGCAACCCCTCCACCCAGCACTCGACCATCTGGACCTGCTAATGATATACTTAATGCGCCAGCTCTGCTGTGACCAGTTTCATTTTCAGGACACAGGAAGGATCCAGATAGACAGATTATCTCAAATCGGCCCTGTAAGGTGTTAAATAGAGAAGGGAAAGTCATATGTGATGCTAAAAGAAATTTAAAGTCTGAGATGCTTTGAGAATAGTCCAGAAAACATTCTACCCTGGACCAAGGGTTACTCAATCATTGAAGAGTCAACAACACCAGTGACAATGAGGAAATTCTTACATCCTGAATTGACATTGAATTTGCTCTTTTGCAGCTTTAAAAGAAAATCCTTAATTCAGTTTGAGATCATCACTTATGATGCTACAAAGAATATTCACTTGAATTATCTAGTCCTCCGGCGAATAGTGACTGGAACATCAATAGTCTTAAAGCCAATGTACAGTCAGGGGACAATAACATTAGTCAGAAAGGGCTGCCCAACGAACTATAGAAACAACCAACAAAGTAACAAGTAGAATTGTCTAGAAATCTGATTCAGGAAGACAACTGTCAGTCATATGGAAGATCTCCCCTGTGAAAACAGAGCAAGTACTCTTTTGACGAACTGACCAAAAACAGATAGGACACTAGATAGCAAAAGCTCAGTCAAAACATATAAACTTCTCAAATCCACTGATTTAGACATCAAAGCTTGTCAGATTATAATCTCAATAGGTATACAAGATCCACCAGACATCCAGAAAAGTACAGTGCATGTTGTGAAGATGCACCTCAAGAATTCCATAACATACAAGATCAGATGAAAATAAATTATTGAAATGTTGGGAGCAGATAGCATTGACCTGCATCAACTGATTATGCAACGACGAACCACCAATCATTGCATCGACTGCTCTAAAGAGTCCGGTCAGCAATTGCACATACAACGGAAAGCAAACTTTAGAGAGAACATTGCTAAAAACCGCATTCAATCGTTCTCATATCCTCACCTATTTTGTCTATTCAACTTTCACCAAAAGCCCACAAATATCTGGTCCCCGTAATGTTTAAGACTATTATAACCACTTGCCTCCATCTCCTAAGGCAATGTATCAGTTCCAGTCAACTTCTTAGCATGTTTCGATAATTTGTCAATTGAAGCATATATTTCATCTTGCAATGTGAAGACATTCACATGCTGTGGACCAGAAATTACAACCACCTATATATCCGATTTCACTACCTTTAGATTCTTTACTAGCCAAGAAACCATCATGGAGAAAAGGGCAACGCACCTAGCAAGTTACTGGCCACTATAGATAATTGACGCAAACACGCATAAAGATGGCAGTTTAAGTCAAATAAGTCAAGAAAAGAAACAAAAAGATACCTTCTTCCTCAAAGCAAGAATTCAGTTAAAAATGCTACGTGCAAAAAGCAATTCATACTAGCGAAACGTCAAATACTGGTGCAGACACCACCAATCATGCAACACTTTGACATGTTGTGCATACTTGACTTCTCCAATTTTTTTTTACCTACTTTGCAAAAGAATTCCTATCCTTCTTCAAAAGTCCATCTACAACATGCACAAGTTTGCTCGATAAAGTGTCAACCACATCTAGAAATAATCCATCAAATTATCTTTCCCAACAGAACCAAAATTAATTCCTATGCATCATTTCCTAATTCAGATTCATTAATAAGATTCAGACATCTATAATTCTCCCATCATTTAGCGCATACTCAAGGAACTTCTGAGTGAGGATTTTGGGTTCTCTCACCAACACACAATATACGCACTTTCTCATCATTACCGAAGTAGCAACAACATCTCTAGTGTTGAAAGAGTTTTCTTTTACCATGTAAACATTTAGCAACTAAAACAAATGTACTTTAAGTTCGCGTCTATACCATGCTACTTATGAAAACTGGCTAATTAGGCAAGAACACGAAGATCACCTCATATGTCACAGTCCCACCATTCATTGCTGGCTGCCTGAGGGTTACATTGCAGATAGCGCCACTTGCTGAGAGAATACAAATTGTACGTGGTCCTTGCAGAGAAAAGGCCATAATTTTGGAGGCTACGTCCTGCAAATCCAGAAAAATACAGCCAAGGATCAGAGTATCTCTACTCGGAACTACAGATTTCTGCTAACAACATAGAGAAAGCAAATAGGTACTTATTGCAAGCATTCTTTACGCAAATCTAGAAAAAAACTGTTTGGCTAATCAGCTCTTAAGAATGAGTCATAGCATGATCATATCAGTCAGAAAGGATTTTGTCTAGAGTCAGAGAAGCATGAGAAAATAGTATAACAGTGATCCTCCAATATCAGAATGCTATCAACAAGTCTAGTGTCCAAATAGGAACTAATAAAAAGCATGCATTACAAAATCCCACTACGCCATCCAAGAGCACCTAAACAAAGGCAGTTTACGTGCTCACAAGTGTGTATGCATGCACGAGAGAGAGAGAGAGAGAGTAGTTTTAAACGAGAATGTCATTTATGCCATCTAATAGCACCGATATGAAGGTACAAGAAGTGTTCACCAAAGCATCCCCCACACGCGAGAGAGAGAGAGAGAGAGAGAGAGAGAGAGAGAGAGAGAGAGAGAGAGAGAGAAAGAGAGAGATTGTAACATGAGAACCTCATATATGCCAACTAATAGCACCTGAATCACAATATCCAGCACTCACGAGCGCATCGGCAAGCGCTGAGAGAGCATTTACTATGAAAAGAGGACCTCATTTATTCTAGTGCTGTTGAAACGATATATAGCAATTCTTCCAAGAAAAGAAAAGAAAAACTCTAAATAAAGTTCATTGAAGATGATCTATAGCGATCATGCGTTCATATGATTAATCTTCATTATCGGCACATGATCTATCAATTATACGGTGTTTCATCTCATCTAAGTGAATGGAGAAAGATACAATTGATCAAATATAGAGCAAGTATACCAATTGGCATCCTTATATAGACAAAGAAAAAGGAGCAGAACTTCAGGCTTGTCAACCAAGCAAATCACTTCCATTCATCTAAAACTCCGCATTGAAGAACCAGGACAAACGTCGAACTAAAGAAAACACTCTTCGCCGAAGACACAGTAGTTAAGAAACTCCAGAATGACCAGTATTGCATCAGCACAAACAAGCGAAAGATTACTGTTTGTCGTGCTTAGAACTACACACCATCAAGAAAACCCCAAAACTACACACGTTAGAACCCTAATGCAGCTGAAATTGAGCGACCCCATTCTTCTCTATCCAAAACCATCCAAAACACAAACAAAAATCCACATACCTCACCAGCGTCAACATGGATCACATGCGGAGTAAAACCAACTCCGCCAACTCCTGCCACCATAAAACAAAATTCAGCTCAACATTCCTCAAACTCACACCTTTACATTGACAAACCCCAGAATCCACCCAAAACTGCAAAAGAAATAAAAGCTTCATCTTCATAAAATAAAATAAAATAAATCACCTAAAGCATCCATTTGCTTCTTTCCCAACCCAGGTGGCCTCCCTCTGTGCTTCTTGGCCTGATGCTCAGACGAGCCCGTGAGGTTCCCGTCACCCCCGCCGCCACTGGTTCCACCGCCATGGTGATGATGATGATGATCCCCCCCTGAGGAGGAGTGCACTGAAGTGGGCCCGAGCCCTAGGGCAATGTTGCCCTCGGGAGTGTACTTCCTGGGCCTCCCACGCTTCTTTTTGGCCGGCTCGATGGAGAAACCCCCCGGCCTCAGCGCCGCCTGCGACGATCCGTCGTAAATGCCACCAGCATTATTGAGGGAATCCACCCCCTCCTGCTGCTGGTGCTGCTGCTGCTGCTGCTGCTGCTGCTGCTGGTGTTGCTGCTGCTGCTGCTGCGGCGGGGGTGGCGCTGCGGCGCCCACCATGGAGTTGAAGGGGAACCTATGCTGCATCATGACCGCCGACGAATTGGGGTTGATCAGGTGCGGCGGCTGTTGCTGCGGCGGTGGCTGTGGCGGGCCGACGTTGGGGTAGGAGCCCGTGGACCCCACGACCCCCACCATCCCCGGTGGCGGTGGCGCGTCCCTTGAGTCCATTTGCTTCCCCCCTCGAATCCTCTTCTTGATCTGGGAAAGTTCACCTCTCTTTCTGCTTGTGGGGGGGGTCCTTTCTCGGGTGGGGTAAAGGCGAGATTTTTATTGTTGGGAAGCGAAGAGAGGGAAATGAGAAGCGTGAATGCAGGTGGGTTTGGTTTTGTTTTGCGAACTCTGAGCTCTTTTGTTTTTTAATCGAAGTTCAAAGTAAGAGAGAGACCCTACTTTCGATCGACACAGAGAGACAGAGAGAGAGAGTGAGACATGGGGCGTGCTTATATAGTGCCAGAGGCATTGGTGAATAGGTAGGGTTTTAAATTCTTTGCCAATTTTAGGGGTTTTGGTAGAATTTTTCTTGTGAAGATTTGGTTCTTAATCCATGGTAAATCAGCATCCCTATTCTTGTTTTAATACGAAATTTCCATTGTGAAGGCATATATATAGAGAGAGAGAGACAAAAAGTCAATTTCTTAGCATCGCTTATATAACATACAAAAATATCATATATGCACTAGACTTGTACTGTGAACGATTATTCCTTTTTTTAATTGTTTCCTCGTTCGATGTGACTTATTTCCAAAAAAAAAATTGCATGCATCGAACTTGTGCGTGCTTAATTACTAAGGATCGTTAAATTCAATTATTTTTCCCTCGTTCGACATGGCTTATTTGGAATAATATGCATGCGCTGAACACAACCACCATGAGCGTGTTAGTTTCGGTTTTTACCCCGTTCGACGTGATTATTTGGAAAAAATTGCATGCGCCGAATTCATATCGGGCTCAATAATTAAAAATCCTAAACCTTACGTTCATTCACGAGGTATGGAACAATATTTTAACTACCGGTGATCTTTTTCAGTGAATTAGATGGTCACAATGTTAACTTCTACGGAAGAATTAATCCTGTCATTTCGAAAAAAAAAAAACGAAATAGTCACTTGAAAAATCTAAAAGAGTACTTGGTTTTTAGTCACATACAATACTTGGGTGGCAATGTCCCTAGTTTGGATTATACCAAAGATCACAATGCAATAATTGCTGTCAAACTTCTCATTAAAGAAAGAGTATCTGGAATAAACATTAGTGAGAAAGATCTTATCTCTTCGGATATAACTAGGAGCAACATTAATAGATCGTGATATTTGCGGTTGTGAAAGATATAATGTCATTAATACGAAAGGGTTGCTTGTTTTGCAGTTACATACTGTATTTTCGAGGCAATGTCACTTTTTTTTTTGGCCTAATTTCTAGTTTGGGTTTTTTTTTGGGGGGGTAATAAAGATCGCGATTTAATTATTACTGTCAAACTGCTCACTATTCAAAAGATTATCTAGAAAGAACATTAACTAGGAAGATGTTACCTCTTGGGATACAAATAACTAGGATGAAGGAGAGCCTCAAGACATAGTGTGTGCGGAGAAATAAGCGATTCTAGGGAACTTGAATGCCAGGTCAGACATTGTAAGTACTAAATTATCATGAAAATACGAAATTCTTAGATTCCTATGGAAAAACCACGTCATCTCTCTAGGCAACCATTACATAGGACAAAAGATATTGTGGGCGGGTGGCTAACAATTTTGGAGTGGAAGACTATGAAATGCATTACAGTTACGCTTCGTTTGTTTCGCGAGAAATGAATAGTTCAAAGAATTCTTCTTTAAAAATTAATCGCATGTATCACTTGCAAAAATAAACGAACAAAAGAAATTCTATTGTTCATGAAAATATTTTAGATATAAATTATTATCAATGTCAATAACAAAATATATTTTATCGATTAACTACTTCGATTGATCAATTTTTAAAGAAAATGTTTTCCAATGATAAGTTGTTTTATTGGTTACTCTCCCTTTTAATGTTTTTGGAGATTCCTAGTTGCATTTCAAGTTCCCCCGCATCCGTAATCAGGCAGGGGAACTGGAGGAGGGCAGGCAGGGAAAAAGTGAATCCAAAGCACAGATCTCGGCCTGACGAGTGACGACTGCTCAAAACCCAGCATAAGTCAAACTTGTCATGCGAAATTCAAACATAAAGGTGAGAACTTTTGGCCTCCACCGGTCACCGCTTTTTCAAGATTCTGGTTGCATTAAGACAAGCGGGGGGGACCCGACACCCCTTTTTAACTTCTCCTCTTTGTTTCGCATCGTAAGGAAGCAATGAAATGGGGACCTTCCAATTCAACAAAGGGCCCAAGAACCGAAGCTACAGTTACTGAAGATACGAAAAGATCAGCACGGACGAGAAAGGAGGAGATGAAAGAACTCCCAAGAACCGAAGCTATAGTTTACCACACCAAGGCCTTATGCAAGCGAGTGGTAGATGAAACAATGACAATAACACATCCGATTCTCCGTCGCTTACATGAATAAATCAATGTACAATTCCAAGCTCCAGAAGTTAATAAGACCTGACCTAAAAGCCGCAATTCAAAATGCCCGTGACGAAAGATAAAGCCTTTACAACCACGAATGAATAACAGCGATAACAGTTTAATCATATTTGACAGGCTCATGTTCGTAATGGCGCTAAATCGTATTCATCTGCCCAAGGATAACCAAGCTTTCCACTATCGACGGAACTGGACTTGACAGTTTCTCGCAATTTCAACTGCTACTCCAATGATTATGAGATCCAAGGCAGCAATACCAATGCTTAGCACCTAATCTCGTAAGACCCTGCTTTTGTTATGTAGCGAACCCATTCGACCGTGTTGTATCCACTCTTTTCCCACACCTGCGGCGAAGATGATGTTAGCAACCATCCCTGGTCACACTGACAAAGGTACATCATACACGTGGCAAAAATACCTTCAGAAAGCGGACACGTAATCCAGATGCTGTGAACATAGGAACCTGCAAGCAAGATTGATGAGATTACTTAAGAACAGGAGGGATGATGAAGACGCAGCAGTGCATGTCAAAGTACACATATCTAAGCCACGAGATTGCAAGCTTCAAAACGAATTATATCTAGTTAAAGACTTCATGTTCAACTATTGTTTAGGCCAAGCTAGACTGCCATAATTACTGCAGGCAAACTCAAGTTGACGGACGAACGGACAGCCACAAGCACGCCAAAGAACAAAAAAGACTTTAAAATGCCATTTTTTTAAAATTATTTTGGCCCCATTTTAACATAAGACGAGAGAGAGATATATGGAACCAGTGGGCGGGCAATTGTAATTCTCTAGAGGATTTATTGGAGGAAAAACTGCCGAAGCACACGGATTGCAACATGGAAGGATACTACTCCACAAAGGGAAGGAGCAATCAAACTCAACCAAGGACAGGCAAAATCAGTGGTCCAGGATATTAGTATCCTGAAATGAGATGTGAAATTTGT
Organism: Psidium friedrichsthalianum; assembly: GCA_019149425.1. Lineage (NCBI taxonomy): Eukaryota > Viridiplantae > Streptophyta > Magnoliopsida > Myrtales > Myrtaceae > Psidium > Psidium friedrichsthalianum. The sequence goes on along the minus strand of JAGVVM010008138.1, from coordinate 8,980 downwards.
CGAATAAACAACAAACCTTTCATCCCTAATGGCAGAGAAAGTGTTGATAACTTCTATGCTCACCAATAAATTTGGTGAAGAAAAGGCACCACAAAGAGTGAATATGACAATATAAACTTTAGAAAAGTTTATCCACTCACACTATCAGTCCTCCAGGCAGAAAATTACTCATCATGCATTAATCTTAAATATTCAGCCAAGGAAAAGAACCGAAGAGCAGGAAATTCAATCTAGAGAAGCTTAATTTCATGAAAGGGGAACCATATCCTATATATTCGATTTAATCCAACAAAATATCAGTAAAATTTTCACCTGAAACTCCATCTGAATTGGTGGCCTTGTCCAAGATTCTTTCTCCATTGTTGATATTAACTCAACATCGGCACTCATAGTGGGTTCCGTTTGTCCAGGGAACTTTCTTATCCTGAGGAGCCACAAGACATGATGAGTATGAGTTTCTTGACCAAAGCATAATCTAAAGAGAGAAACTTTTCGTCTGAATATAAGTCCAGGAAAGAGTGACCCAACAGAACTTTTTTCAATTAACCTTATGTAACTATATGTTGTTTCCCTGAAAATTACCAACCATGCAAAAGAAAAATGATTTTCACCAAGATGGCTGATCCTGATACAGTAGTACCAAGCTCCAGAACCAACCATACTAAGTCTTTGATGTTTTACCGCTCACTCTCAACAATGTGGCAGTCTGCTCGATGTAACACTCTCCTTGGAAGTTCCAATTTCAAGTCCAACCATAACACAAGCCTTGTTTACACTCCAGTTGCTTATGACATGACCAAATAATCAAAATGAGAGCCATCAATCCTATATCATGTGCTTTCATGAAGCATTGAGGGGCTTGGGAGTAAAAACAATGTCCCATCACTCAAAATGGAAGTAGGTATTAGAGTTAGACTATACGCTGGAAAGGAGAAACCAAAACAGATTCCGAAACTATATAGTCCACTGAGTTAACATACTCACTTCCAAACCAAGCAATCAATAGCAGCATTGTACTTCGCTCGTCCTGATGTCACCTGGAAATTGGTCTTCGCAGTTTGCTTTGGTACAGGAACTTAATGACAACCCCGAGAGCAAACATTTTTGGGCCAAAAACACTCTTTACCTGGAGATTAACGCTGTTGAGAAAACCAACTTACCATAGCCAAGGCATAAATAACTATGCTTCACTAATAACCATTACCAACCTTGACATTTACTTCCATTCTTGTTCGACCGAGTTCCTTTATCGTCGGCAACACTCGAAATGGAAGATTAACACCTTCCGTTATTCGATACCTACGGGATATAAGATGACTCAATTAAAAGAACGCATGATTACTAGCATTAACCCTAAAATAAGCAATTATTTGTATTGTTCAAACAACAAGCAGACAATCCAAAAGAGGAAATCACAAGCTTACTTCATCAGTTCAAATTCACCATCAGGAGGCACAAAGCTAACAGTTTTTTCTGAGTTAAACCTCGTCAAATTCACACATTGGTGGAACGTGACATCATCGAGCTCGATAGTTTTACCACTGCAAAAACATTCAACTGTCATAGAAGAAAACACCCAAACAAACATATAATAGCACAAATAATTAGTGAAAACTTGAAGGCCAACATGTAACAGGCATAAAGTGAAAGACATTGAAAAAACACAATGCCGGAAGGAAAATGACTGCTTAAATGAGCTGGGAACAAATAGGTATTAGCAAGGTCACACGCAATGTGTATTTCCATGCATAAGCAACTTGAACATCATCAAGTACAAGAGCAAGAGTCTTTCAATTTGAATGAACTTATGGGCGACAAACTACCTTTTAATAGGACGAGATTTAATCTGCGACTCTTTCTCAAGGCCAATTTTATCATTTAAACCCAACTTCAGATCAGGCATTCCGGAGAGAAAGCATTTCATAAGAATCTTCCCCGTCACATCACAACGTAGGACACTTCCTGTATTTACCAAATTTGTGGTGAGCAACAAAAGAAATGAATAAGGTAGTTTAGATCCAAAATATTGGACATACCTTTTGAAGACATAAGAAGATTTACACTTTCCACGATATCAAGAAAAACCTGTAGAAATGATGTTTGTGATCACGTAAATGGTGATATCATGGACAAGAGCAAAAAAGGACAAACTCAAAGTCACCTCATTCTTCTTGTAAGCCAGCCCTTCCCTCCGCCAACCGACAGCCCCAGTGACTTGTAAGGTAGCATTTGGTACAGGTTTATCTGAAGGCTGTTAAGCTCATAGGAAATAGCACAATTAGAAATCACCAAAGAAGAAGAAGAATCATTCAGGGAACACTTGGAAAACCATGTCTGGATTAATTTAAGCAACAAAATACCAACCTTGGAAGAAAACGGCGAGCGCACTCCTTCCTGAGTAATGTACAGCTTTAAGATTTCAGGGGAAAGATTTTGAGGATAGCCAAAGTCCATAATCTCTGAAATGATGTTATAACGATGAATGTAAATAATCCATTCCTGTATTCTATAGCCAAAGTCCATAATAAGCATGTGTATTCTACATGGTGTACCAGGCACCCCAAGCACATGCATGCAAGCTCAAACGATCTTCACACTTTGAGAAATAACTAAAACTAAACTATGTAGAATACTCATGGTTAAATATATATTTCTACGAATTCTGTGTTTATGCTTTTTCCCTTTGCTTTGACAGCAGTATACTCAACCATCCTACATCCAAACATCCCCACCCTAAAAAACCATTAGATATAGGCTCATCTCCTGCATTAAGTTAGCTTAATGCTGCGTTTAACACCCTCTTAAAACTCATCAAAACTGCTGTTTCAAAAAGGGGAAAACTCATGTAGTTGTTGCATTAGCAAGACATGAGAGTCTAGAAACTTTTATTCTCGCTTGCTCCTCCAGTACAAAAACCAGAATCTTGTCTACCGCACAGGACCTTTTGCCCGGGATTATTTACGCTATTCTACCTTATCACAGCTGGAAACAAACAAATAACTAATTCAAGCCCCTAACTTACCATCCAAAAGCTCATAAATGAGAACAAAATTATTACGAATAGCATCTTCATCAAAGGATCCTCCAAAATAAGATTTGAAAAGGGAAACGGCCTGCAAGTAAGAGAGATTCTATCAGGCATTCATAGCAATCTATTCCAACAAAATATGATTGCACCACAATGACACTTATCTAAGAAAAAGAAACTTGCTGCTTTATTAATTTCATCATTCATCCTAACCATCTTATCTTCCAAAATCATGCATATTTTCTGATGCATGCAGCAGTTATGGTTCTGGTTCTATGAAAGAACTAAAATGTTTAGGAGGAAGAAAGTCCTGAGCAGTCTATTCACATCTTCATTGAGACCACATAAATACAAAGAGACCCAATCGACAGCTAATGAGAGCACAAACTATAAGTATTAAAATAAAAGTGGGTGCAACTTGTCCTAACAATAACTTAGCAGCATGGCGGGATTTCACAATGAGACCAAACAAGAAATCTATGCAATAAACAGGAATTCAGGTTTTGCTGACTTCAAAAAGAAGATAACATACTGCAGAAGAAGCTTACCTCCACAACGAATTAAAAGCACAAGCTACATTAGCGTTGCTGCTGACAACTATCACAATGTAGACATTGCTAATTCTCATGTAAAAGAATGAGCAACCACCAATCTGGCGCACAGGGCAGGTACCGAGCTCTTTTGTCTGCATGATATGCATGCGGAAAGCACCACCATATTTCCCCTAGAAGAAACTACTCATCAGAATAATCGCAGAGATCAAGAGAGATACGACAGAAGCAGCACTAAGGAGTTTTGCAGCGAACAACTAGAGGGCCTATTATGGGAAAGTGTCATATTGAGTTAACTAAAGGAATGAAAGGGCTTGCATGATGACAACCAATTAAACAAATAATGCATTGGCATGATGGATACGCACGGGGAACCTCCATCCAAATAAAATCAGGATTTAAATTTGTAAAAACACTACAACCAAAGGCCATAAAGCTATCATGTTGCATATACACTATATACATATATCAAGACAAAACCTTTAGCAGCACCACCTCCTCCAATTTCATGGTGGGGGCAATCATCTTAGCAGTTTTAGTACGGATCAAATGGCAGCAAAAATACATCCCTTCAAAGCAACGCAACGCCGATGCATCGCACCAAAATTTTCCTTAACACCATCGAATTCTCACACCTTTGTACCTTCCAAACACCTACCCCGATTAAAAACAGCCCCTGTGGTTCACCCGGAAACCAGAGACATCCATATTCTCAAGCTGTTGCAACAAGACTTAAGATAGGCAGCTCAACTAACAGCAACAACAACAGCACAAGTCATAACGATATCCATCCAGAAACTTCAACCTCACTTAGCTCCCAAAGGGATCACGTAGTTTGCTTATCGGAAGAAATCGATGGCGCACTGAAAGCTCATATAAACGAAGAAACGTGGAAACAATCGACTAGCTAACACGAATTAGCGGGATCGGAGTCAAATTCAGCTATGTAACGTCAACGAAGCAGCGGATGGACTGTTACCCGACATCGTCGCGATAGAGGCGGTTGATGAGGACGTCGCCGCGGAGGTTCAAGAAGTAGATAGCGGAAGCAGCCACCGGCATCGTCGCCGATCCCCACCCCGACGATCCAATCAACCCAAGACCTCTTCCCCCCGTAAAATCCAGAGATCTGCACGAATGTTCCTCGAGACTCAAGAGTGGGTGGATCGGCGAATGAGTGATTTACGGCATTAAAATTTCAACAACAATGGAGGATGTGAATTCGCGAAAGGGATTGAATTCGGGGAGAGAGTGAGGAATTGGGGGAAATGGTGAGCTGCGGTCAGCGAAATTGGATCGCTTTTGTTGAATCTGCTTCTCACGCGACACGAGGCTTCCGGCACGTGCTCTCTTCTTGCTTTTGTTTAGAATAAGTCCACAAATAACTCTAAAAACGGTCGAAACAGTGCCATTGAGTACTTTTTTTTTTATTCCGATAAAAAAATACTAGTTTTTTTTAAGTGCAATAACATGTAAAACTTATCAAATTGATATAATTAAATATTTTTATCAAATACCTTCAATTGGGCGGATAAAAATTGCAATGGAGGTTGTCGGGTCCTCATTGACCCTAGCGATGGAGGGTGCAATCTACCCTATCGATGAGATCTCGACCACCTTCATTTAGCCCTTTCACACAACAACAACCTTCCAACAAGGGCTCTATTTCCTTTTTTTTATTTGGGTTTCTAATGCTAGAGGAAATAATAAAAAAGCGTCACTGTGAGCATTTTTGTTAAACGAATTGACAGAGTTAATGAAATGACTTGATTTATATTAATTTTGATAAATTTTTCTACTTGATTATATTTTTGAAAATTTTAGTATTCAATCCCACTTTGCAACCAAGTTTGTAATTGCTAGTACACTTATCTACTTCTTTTTTTTTTAATTATGCCTTTTTTCTTTTTTATTTAATAAGATACCTTAGGAGTGAATATGAATTTATAAAACTTTTCGAGGAATATGAAATAACTTATGGGATGCATTACGTTCTTTAGAAAAAAAATTAGCCCAATGAAAGAAAAGTGTGCTTTGTATAAATCCATAGATAATGCAATTAGCAACCTCAAAAAGTGTGGAAACCCAGCATTTTTTCATTCGAAGGATGAATTTGATTTGATGCTGTGTTCTCTAAAAAAAAAATCAATCGGCAACATTTTGCTCATCATCAGCCTCCTTAAAACGTCAAACTTGCAGGTAGTTGGGATTAGGACTGAAATGACAATCTAACTTGTAATATGAAATTGTTGTACGATGTCACTCGTCCCATGGTTCTTTGTTTATTACAATTACAAAGCATAGATCTTGAGCACTTTGACACGTCCAAATTTGCTGCAAATGTGGACTAAATAAGACAATTCACGTGACCAAATCATTCTTTTAAAAAAAAGAGATTCAAGTCGTCCCAGTGAGTATGCAAATATGCCATAATTAAAATCTAACATCTTACTCAAATTTATTTTGGGTGTTGAAAAGAAGACTTTTTGGGATTAAAATGGGCAGATACATAAAAAAAAAATCATCTTATCATTTCTTTGGGGAAAATTTGAAAAAAGGGTACCAAGTCTATTATAGCACCGATAAGTTAGATAAGGCCTACACGGTTCGGTGGTCGTGACCTACGGGACACGCATCCAACACGTTCTGACACGCGTCCGACAGTGTTCGGCGTTGACACACTGCGTGTCGACAGTGTTCCGACCAAGTCCGACACGGGGTCAAAGCTAGGCGCCAGTCGGGGACATACATGACGAGTCGTTGAGAAGGACGGCGGAGGAAGCGCAAATCTTGGGGTCAGAACCCGAGGGAAGAGGAGAAGAAAGGTGGCTGTGTCACAAGTACCATCAGGAGAGGGAGAGAGCCGGCGACGAGCGAGTTGGTGTCCGGTGGTGAGAGGGCTCGGCTAGCTCGGATCTGGAAAGGGAGGCAGTGATGGAAAGCCGAGCCAATGCCAAAGGCTGGCTCCGGTAGTCGGTTGCTTTTGCGAGACAGAGACGAGGGAGAGATGAGGGCTATCGATCGATCGATCGGAGGAGAGCGGAAGATAAGAGAGGACGGTCGGGGGTGTTGGGAAGAAGAACTTGCGCGAATCGTTTTCGGTACTTTTTTGAAAATGTGGGGGAGGGAGAGAAAGTGAAAAGGCTTGCGTGTGCAAGTGGATAAAAAAAAGAGGGGGGTGTTGGTAGTGGTGAATGATGAATGGTTGCGTGTGCAGGTGTTGTTTCTGATCAGACTGTAGAGAGGGGAAGCGGTCAACTGCCTCTCGTCGATGGAGGGGATCACGATAGGAGATAATGAGTTTTATGGCAGAAGTGAGGCACCATAGGCAATTTTCTTCACCGACTTCGTATTGACATGTGGGGGTACTGTGGTGCTAGGAAGATATAAATAGACGGTTGGGAGAGGGTACGGTTGCAAAGTTTATTTTCTTCTTATTTATTTGCTGCTTAAAAAATAATTGGGAAGGTCAAATTAACGAAAATATCATTTATTATAAAAATATATTTTTAATAATACACGTGTCGAAAATTTCTATATTTAAAATCGACCGTGTCAGCGTCACACCTCCCGAACTCGGTGGTGTCGTTGTCGTGTCGCGTATCAGTGTCGGGTGTGCTGTGAGTGCTAACATAGGTCCCACGTCCCCTTTTCACTTTCTCAATAGAGGTATTTGGAAGTTGAATTTTACTTTACAATTAATAGAGGGCCTAAGGTAACCTTCATCCATGTACTTTCCGCCTTCACGTGTGCTTCCTTAAATAACAGACATGAAGTGCCATGATGCTATTTTAATAACGATAATGTCACCTTTGAAGCTGCGTAACCAGGCCGGTGCCTACTGTTGGCTCTAGTGTGAATGTCTGGCTGATGAGAATATTTTTGGATATTTTTTGTCGAAAAATATACAATTTTTTAACTTAAATTTAAAGTTTAAACTAAACTAAAATTTAAGTTAAAATTGTATTTCGACAAAAATTTCTTCATCAGCCAGATTTTGGCCAACTGGCGGCCATAGGTTACATCTTATATTTAAATAGACTTAGGCTACTTCATGTCTTTATTTAAAAAATGAGGTACTTAGCCCTTATTTGAATAAATTAACTTCCAACATCCTTATTTGAGAAAGTGAAGGGACTTGGGACCTATGTAGCACCGATATCGATACCGACACTGATACGCGACACGACACACACTCGAAAACGTGATTTTAAAATATAGAAATTTTTCGACACGTCGGTATATTAGAAAATATATTTTTATATATAATGATATTTTCGTAATTTGACTTACTTATTTTTTTTAAGCAAATAAAATAAGAAGAAAATAAATTTCACACGTAACCCTCCCCACCCATTTTAATCTTCTCACATACCCCACAATTTCCAATTCAAAGTTTTCGTGGGTGAAAATTGCCTATGGTGCTGCACTTCTGCCATAAACTCATTATCTCCTTCGTTATCCTCATCGAGCCGCTTGACCGCTGCAACCTTCCAGTCTGACACACCTTCACACGCAGGAACCCGTCCTTCCCCCACCCCCTCTTTTTTTTAATCGCACTTGCACACGGACAAGCCTTCACTTTCTCTCCCTCCCACTTTTCAAATCTTCGTCTTCTTCCCACCCCCGACGTCCTCTCTCTCTCATCTTCCTCTCCTCTCTCGATCGGATCGAACGATAGCCTCATCTCTCCCTCGTCTCTGTCTCGCAAAGCAACCCTACTACCCCGGGAGCCCATCCTTTGGCATTGGCTCTCTCCATCACTGCTCCCTTTCATATCCGAGCTACCGATCCCTCCTTCCCGCACCGACACCAACTCGCTCTCGTACGCCGGCTCTCTGCCCATCTCTGATGGTCCGGGACACATCCACCTTTCTTCTCCTCTTCCCTCGTTTCTGAAACCCCCCTCCAGATTTTCGCTTGCCTCCGCCGTCCTTTGGACCATCAACGACTCGCGTTGTCACCGACGTGTCGCAGCTTTGACGCCCTGTCGGACTTCCCCGGGGGAACACGCGGTCAACCAGCTTGTCGGACGCGTGTCAGAACGTGGTTGGATGCGCGTCCGTGTTCCCAAGACACCACGTGATGCTTATCTAACGTGTCGGTGCTACATAGCTTGGTACCCTTTTTTCAAATTTTCCCCAAAGAAAATGATAAGATGATTTTTTTTGTTTTTTATGTGATCAACCCATTTTAATTCCAAATTCTTCTTTTCAAACCAAAAAATTTGAGGGTAGATGTTAGATTTTAATTATGGCATATTTGCCATACTTAATGGGACGGACTTGATCTCCTTTTTTTAAAGAATGATTGGTCACGTGGAATTGTCTTATTTTAGTCACATTGCATGCAAATTTGGTCATGTCCAAAAGTGCGCAAGATCTATGCTTTGTAAATTGTT
>JAGVVM010008137.1:0-12108 GCA_019149425.1 Psidium friedrichsthalianum | reverse complement strand
CTTCCGGCTCCCACCTTCCTTCCAATACGAGTTTTTCCCTATGTCGAAGCAAATCTCATATATATGTAGAAAAGGCCATCACCTAGAATTGCCGTGTATTTTTTATCTGGATGTCAATTTTACTTTCGTATATGCTAGTGTGAAATATCTGCCACTTTTTAGAGTCCTCTCAATAGCACTGGAGATTCCTCGGCTCAATTTCCTCGATCACTACATATGTTTGCTTTGTACCATAAGGATATTTGCTATGATTTGTTTGGCAACTGCATGCTCATAATAAATGTTTATAATACCTTGGTATAAGCAAATCCTATGCGGTAGATTTTGATATGCAGCCTTCGGAGATTTTTTAACTCCTTTTAAATGTAATCGGTATCATCTGTAACTTTAGAGAGGTAGAGGGAGATGACTCTAGACAACAATAGATGTTCATCAATGACTTTCCACTAAGGAATTCATTGAGAGGTTATTTGGGCCCATTAAAAAATCGCTTTCTATTTTGAGACACATGCCTTCATTTATAGTTTGAAAGCCAGTATTTATTTACTTGCATGTGTTGCTATTCATAATTACATTCATGATCAAAATAGCATGGACCAAAACTTTTCCTACATGGAGGTTCGGAGTACCCATGTAACCTATACTAGAAAGGTTATAGATGATATATCGCATCAAGAACCGCTGAGATATACATGCTCAGAAAAAAATATTTGCAAATTAAATGGACAGAGGGATAAAAAATATGCTTGAAATTCATGATTTTTGTTGTTGTGCGACTTTTGTATCTTATTTTTTAAGTATAATATAATAACTTGCAAGATTTATATTTATCAATAGTAAGCAAAACATTTTTTTATGATGCATTTAAGGCACAATCTGATGATGGTCCAGACTGACCTTTGGCCTTTGAGAGATTGATTTGAGATGAAATCTAATGATGGCTCGTATCAGGTCCCATCCCACTCCATTTTGAGTCAGCTATATTATTATTTTAGGTTTGGATTGAGCCTGAAGTTCGTCTACCCTAGGATAGCCAGTGAACACAGCAGTACCTTTACAATGACACAAGTACCGGGCTACCGAATGTATTACGATACAGGAGTCACTTTAGCTCCACTCTACTTAGTATTCAGTTTATAGGAGACTCTGTACTGGTATTTGCAGATTAACGAGCTAACCATTCGATTTTGTCGTAGGCAGTCTTATTTTGAAGCCCCATACTCACTGCAATTTACACATTGAAAGGGGCTAATACACATCAACTTATTGGAGCCTAATCAACGAAATCCTCGGTTGCATTGCGGAGATCCTTGTTCTTGTGTCACTGCATTTGCGTGAACGTGGGCTTTATATAAGGTCTTACGGCTTCCCTCTTCCTTTTTTCACCCCTTTTTTTATTTCAAACCATTACTCTCCTCCCAAAGTCAAGTATTAAGTATATGTTAAAATTTATTTTTCATTTATGACACACTAAAAAAGTGGAAATTATTATTCTTTCTGCATTCACATGTTTCAACAGAGGCGGTGGCATTGGCATTCATCCCTATCGCATTTCAAAAAGTTTAGCTGACTCGTTATAACGGGAAAATTAGACGGAATAGCACAAAAAAATATTATATACAATATGTAGTATATTATATAAGAGAATCAATATGAATTAACTTTCAATTAATTCGGAATATAGTATGAAATTTCACAAAGTAAGTACATAATTATTTTACTTAAATGACAAAAATTAGGAAGAGAAATTGTTATCGAGAACAGAAATTTTGTACAGTTACTAAACAAGTTCTGATTCTTTAAAACTCATTAGGAACAGAATCATAAAAAATCAATTTTAATCAAAATTATTTTTTGAATTAGAATCGTTATCTTGAAGGCCCTAAATATGGTTCGAAAAGGCCAACTCTGAGGCATCTGCTCCACGAGCACGGTCTCACTTATTTCATGAAAACCAAGCACTGCCGACGTGACGCCCGCGGTAACTGTTGCGGTGTCAGACTTGTACCGCTTGTGCAGTGTGATTTTCATACGCACCGTGATTGCGCAACTACCACAATTTGCAAAACATAGGAAGTTCATCCAGCCATGGATGACTTTCCACAATTCTCTTGTTGAAAATGATCCGGGGGCGAGTGCTGTTGCGAGGTTTGTGAGCAGAGAAGGCATCCGGACCGATCGGATTATCATTGTGGATCATGTTCTTACTTCTTTAGCAACTTGATAGACATCATGAAATCTACTCTGCTGTTCTATGTACCCGTTAAATAAACTGTTTATGAACGGAGGTTCGAGATAACCCAATTAACCTGTCATAGAATGTCCAAAAATTCGTAAGATGAGTGGAAGCTATATTACAAACTTTCATTTTTCACAATACATCTGTGTTCTTTGTGCATCATCTAATCATCATTTATTTTGGATAAGAGAAATATACAAATACTGTGAATCACAATCGATCGGAGTTTAGTTTTTCCTCTCGAGATTTTTCGATTTGCACATCAGCAGCGAGCCTCTTTTCTATTCATTACCTAGACCTCCTCGCACCTTATTGCCTGTTTAGGTGCTTTTAAAGATATTGCCATCAACAATGGTATTCATTAATTACGGATGACAAATTTGTGATTGGAGATTACCATGTTCCAGTTGATTCTGTGAGTAGACGGGCTATGCAACCCTGACTCGGTTTGATATAAGAACCCCAAAATCAATCACTAATGAAGTGTGGATAACTAAAGTTTCAAGGCACGCGAGGTCTAATCCAAAGTACAAAATACTAGGAAACAATCCTAGGAATATGCCAAACCTGTTGTTGACATCCTAGTAAGGCAGCACATCTGTTCGCTTATCTAGAAGCAGGCTTGATCTACGTGGCAATCAAGTTGTTGAGGAGCACCCAGTAATCGTGTAGAAGGATCAGTATCTCGTCGTGCAATTTGTTTGGATGGGAAAAAGAAGGTCCTTTTGCCAACCGTATGGATAACTGTAGTGACTAGTGAGCATCTGGAGACTTGGCTCAAGTGGTTCGAGTCGGGTTGCTACGCTTGTTTTCCAGGATTATTTCCAACTCGTTTTCTCAGTTGCCTTCTTCCGCATCGCATTTGTTATTACAGTTTTGTTTGTATGGTACATGGCATTATGAGATAAGCTAATTCTAATTTCACAGAGTCAGATGACAATCCTAGTTCCAATCTTTGCTACGACATGTATAGTTTGCCTTTATTAGTGCAGGGTATGAGCTTCAAACAGCCTAAACCTGTAATCGATCCAGGAACTTATGACCCAGAAGAATAAAACGATCCTTTCTCAACGGCCAACACCAAGCAGAGTCTCATCCTGGACGCAGTAATTGTGGAATGTAATTCGATCACAACGCCATAATGCTACACCAATCGAATGTCAATCCAATAGTAACGGGATCATGTAACAGCAAGTCCGATTTAGAGAAGGATTTTGGTCGTAAAAACCGTTTTGTACATGGTAATTCTAGAATTGTTCAACTAACATACTATCTCCACACCCACCTTCATTGCATAGACTTGTTCCTCTTGCTTTGCAATCCGTTTATCTAATTTGGTAAGTGCAAGGTCTTCAGTTACTACCGTTCCCTCCTGTTGGACCAGACAAATGATAGATAAATCCGCGACGAATGATCGGACAAAGTTTCTTAGCTGTTGAGTTTTCGAGACCTCTGAAAAAGGTATCAAAAAGCTTCTTCTAATGACGAGGCAGGCATCAGTTTCAAAGCGCGGGCATACTGTCGACTCTACTCGATGGATATGAGCTGTTAGGACCAACGTGGAAGCACCAACAAACGAAATTTGAGCACGAAATAAATTGCGTAGACAAAAACCTAGACATAGTGGATTGACAGGAGAGAGATCGATGAGATGGTCCAACTGTAATCGAAATTGAGAAGATTAAAATACATCGAAATGCTCACTCTCCAGCGTTTCTTCATCCTAGGTTGAACAAGTGTCAATCACAAGAAATGAATTTTCTAACACACATATTAAGCATACTAAAAGACAAAGACAATACATTCGGAGCGTCGATACATAATGCAAATAAAACTTGGTAATTAAGTTAATTACAAATTAGTAATTTGTGTGCTACTAATTTCACCAGAGTGTTGGTAAATTTTATAGATTATTGGGGTATTTTCTTGATCTTCATATCTCACATGATTGCGCATATATTTAGGTTATTCTCTATATTTCTTTTGACTGTGCATATCCTTAATTGATCATTGTCTTACTACCTTGCATAATCATATATTAAAGCCTCATGTACTCCTCATTATGAGATTTACGGTTCTTCCATATATCTCATAATGAAGAGTATGTGAGCCTATTTATAAATTTTATTAATTAATAATCTAAGGTAACAATAATCAATTAGGATCCATTGTGCACAATCAAAAGGATATATGAAGAATATCCTAGATATGTACACAATCACGAGATATAAAAAAATCATGACAAATATGCTTATTATCTATAATATGCCCTCAAAGAGGTTTGCAGAAAAGATCAGAGGAAAAAAAGAAACATCTGGTGGATCACTGATGCGGTTCGGTGTGTTGAAGAGAGAAGCGGCGGCAACAGGTTGACATATGAAGCAAGGTGTGCACCAATGCACTCAAATTAAGAATATGTAGAAGAGAGAATTTCAATGAATAGTGCATGGGCGTATTTATAGGTTTCACCTTATGATTATCTAAGGTATCAAGATAATCAATAAGGACCAATCAAGCATATGCATAATCGTAGAGATGTGGTGAATCTCCTGGATATATACATAATCACGGGAGAGATTAAGAATTAAGGAAAATATCTCAATAATTTCAAAAAAGAAATATGATTAACAGCAAGTTAACTTGAAAAATAACCACTTGTCATTTTTTATCAATAATTTTTTTTTAACATTTACCAACAATTATCTAAATTTACCGGCACGGTAAAAAAATGCACATTTTTTGGGGCCGAACAATAGAATTCCATGTCCTTATTGATGAAGCAAACAAATTCGTACCTTGAATTGTTAAAGTAATACCATTATTTTCTTTTTGTTTCTCTCTATATCGAAATGCACGTTATTTATGCTCCGTTTGTTTCACAAAAAACAAGCGATTTGGAAAACATTTTTCAAAAAGCGATTACTTATATCGTTTAGAAAAATTAGTCAATGAAAAAATATTTTCATCATCGATAATAATCTATGCCTAACTATTTTTGTAGGTGATGAAGAAAAATTCCATTTATTTTTTTTAAGCGACATAAGCGATTACCTTTTTAAAAATATTTTTCAAATCACTTATTTTTCATGAAACAAATGGCAACTGTGTTGTAATGAATAAAAAGTCTACACGTGAACTAAAAAGCCAACGAATGACCTGATGACTTTCGGCTGGTAAAAAGAGAGATTTATTATCCATTTAATTGATCTTCAACCGCCCCACAAAATTATTGAAAATGGAAGTCATTAATATCGCGAGTTTTAGTGGTTATAAGAATATTATAAAGGACTCCATATGTCAACACTTATTTATTTCGAAAGGTTTTAGGCTTTTTTTTTTCATTTGTAATAAAATTAAATCTCAAACAATCTGAAAAAGGAAATAATCAAAAAATAGATAAGAGATCTGATATGATTTCTTTCTTATCGCATCAAGAAAGAAAAGAGGATATAGAAGAAAGGAAATTGATCAAGAAGTTCCAATATTGAAGAGGCCAGCGCTTGCCATCCTCAGCATTACAGTGCATGCCATTGTTGTTTGAAGTCGCAATTGTACCGAAAAAAGTTGCTAGAAGGCAATACTTTATAGTCATAGCTCTTCCCTTCATGTACTTTTTTCGTAGTGCAGTTAAACGTACTCACAAGCCGAGCTAAGCAAGAGGAAAAAAAAGAAGCTAAAGACTCGTTGAAACCTCTTATAACTCGGTTCATTTCCATATGGCTAGAGCCACAATGCGCCCGCGTCCTTGAGCATTCTCTTGAGCGAACCGCTGAGGTGGTAGGTCATGACGGTGTTGGCCGACCCGACGAACTTCCCACCAATGAAGACGGCAGGGACGGCAGGGCTGCAGCCGAGCCGGGCCAAGGCCCGCTCCATCTCCTTCCCCCTCGAGTCCTCGTCGAGCTCGTGGATGGCCGGGCTCACGCCGAGCTCGTAGAACAGGCTCTTCACCGCATGGCACATGCAGCACGTGCTCTTGCTGAAGATCACCACCGCCTTCTGCGACGCCAACTTCGCCACCCTATCCATCAAATTATACACCAAACAAGAAGATGACAAGGACAAAGACGAAGAACGACGAGTTATGCGAGTCGATAACGGAAACTTCTCAAGCTGTTGTTGTACTTGGTAGGTGATGTATGCTTGTGACTTCGTGATGAAGCTTGGAGGCGAACGAACCTGTATATATAGAGAGAGGGAAGGTGGTGAATCAAATGATCACCGGGGTTTGTGGGCATGAGCATTTTCTTTTTCCTCTTCTCTACTTTTGATTTGATAAGCTAAATTAAAAGCGGGGCATGGAAAGGGTGGTGCAGGTTCTTTTAAGTTGATGTGAATACGATGATGTAATATAAAGGAGGAAATGCCATGTAGCTGATAAGGACGTGTATGGCTTGCTTGCCAACCATTCAATTTCCATTTGCGCTGGGAATCTGCATTGCTATAGAGATAAGACAAAAGCGCGCTGCCGAAAGTGAATTTTAGGAGATCGAGAGGAAAAAGGTTGCACGAGCAATTTTAGAAACAGTAATCTGTAATGTCGATTTTTATGGTGATGTGACAAAATGTTAGAGCACTTTTATACATTAAACGAGAATCTAATCCACTATTTATTTAATAATGTACGGATATATCGTCTTAATATCTCCAGCATTATTCTAAGGTTATAAAGTTAATATCATGAAAAATCTCAAATTGATATACATGTACCAAATTAACTCCAAATTATTCTTTTAACCACAAAAAATTGATATGTTGGTAACAAATTAACTCCAAACTGGTACACCTATGATCAATTTATTCTTCATTAGTCTTCGTTAAATCTAACCGTTAAAATACTAAATTGTATGACACATGGCAATTGACGGGGTGTACCAGGTTGGGGTTTTTATCCTCTATTTGTCATAGGTGCATCAATTTATAATTTTTTGCGGTATCAATCCAAATTAATGGAAGATAAATTTGTCACAAGTGTATCAGTTTTGGATATTTCATGGTCAAAAAATTAATTTAGTACAAATTTATTATAGGTGTAACAGTTTAGGATTTTTTATGATAAAAAAATAGCTTGAGCTAAATTTATTATAATTGTACAAGTTTAGGGTTTTTCGTGACCAAAAAAATGATTTGAGATAAATTTAATATAAGTGTATCGATTTGAAGTTTTTCATGATATTAACCAAAAGTTAAATATCGGACTAGTACCGACTTGTTTTAAGTTTGCCTTTAATTGGCTTTAGGATTGAGGTTCTCGTGGCATATATGATTAGGTGGCTACTTGAGAAAGGACATAAAGGGGAGAATGTCAACTTCGGATCCGACATGAGAGAATGGGTTGCAACAGAGAGAGAGAGAGAGAGAGCATCTGAATGAGTGGCGTTGATGCATTACACCGGACGATGTGCAATGAAAGGATCCGTCATAAAGACAGGTGCAATACAAATTTTGATGCTCAGTGCGTGACCGATATAACTCAGGTTGGAGATGCGAAATGCCGATAATGTCATTCTTCCAACAAGGAGAGCTCTTGGTGTCTGTTTGGTATAGTTGTGACTAAGTAGCGTTGTGGCTGCGTTATGAGATGTCATGACTTGCTTATTTAGTAATAAATATTTTAAAGGGAGTTTTATTATCATAATAATCCTTGGAGAGATGTCATGACTTGCTTATTTAGTAATAAATATTTTAAAGGGAGTTTTATTATCATAATAATCCTTGGAGGGACTGTGAGAGTAACAACATATTAGAGACCATAACTTTTTGAAAGAGTGGACTCAATAATAATTTTTATTATTATTATTATTATTTGTGTTTCGAAAGAGGCTGTTAACCTCAAATTGAATGAAGGACTATCTCATAATCATTTATCATCCAAAGGTACGGTAGGCATGGGCATGGGCTGGGTGGGTAGGGTTTAGATTTAGACTTTGAACCTGACCTTGTTATAACCGGTTCTCAGTTTTTGAAACCGAGACCTTATCTTATTTTTTCTTGACTCTGTTTTAGAACCTGTTTTCCTTTTATTTCTTCTTCTGATTTCATTTTTCCATCAAAATAATATGAATATCGATGAAATGATCTAAAGTAAAAGATGATAGCAACAATGATAGGCGAGCCAATCATGGCGGCAACATCATGGCGAGAGAGAGAGAGAGAGAGAGAGAGAGAGAGAGAGAGAGAGAGAGAGAGAGAGAGAGAGAGAGAGAGAGAGAGAGAGAGAGAGAGAATGATGTGATGGAAATAGAAATAGAGGAGATGAGTGTGAGGCAAGGTTAATCTCAAGCAAAGAATTATTTTTTTTTAAATAGTATCTAAAAGCCGGTTCTAAAATCGGTCCGGGTGGATCTTCACCTAAAATCGGGAACCGTCCTGGTTTGAAACCGGTTCCTGAAATCGGTTTGAATAGGAACCGATTCCGGCCCTATATTTTGGGTGGTTCGATTTGGGTTTCGGGTAAACCCGATCCGGTTTCACACCCCTAAGGTAAGGCACCTCAAAACTAGGTGAGACTGCTTCTGAAAAGTCGATGTAAGTTGTTGAGTTGTCACCATAGCTGTGAGGTGTTGTGATAAAGAGCTTGCTTGGCACCTTACACAACTTGCGGCACCTCTCTTATAAGGTATAGCTATAACAGGAAAACTGCACCAGACAGACAATTAGAAGATTTAGTGTCATATCCTAAAGTCCTACATCGAATGAGAAAATACCCATTTAAATAGTCCATAAATAAGGCGCTTTCTTATGGGGTCTCTACCTTTGGAAACTCCTCTCGAGCGTTTAGTCCACATAGATCGAATCAGACCGTAAGATTCGAGGTCCAAGATTGTGCGACAGTCAAGAAGTGATGTATATTTTAGGAAGTCTATCTCTGATCATATATGGAGGAGAACAGGTCATTTGAACATGCCTTATACTCGGATATTGAATGTACGTTAGCCTTATACAAAGGCCGATAGCCTGGGAAAATCCTCTGCTTGATGGTGACTAAAGTTACAAAAGGTCTACATTAAAGGATTTCAATAAAGCTTCTTGATTCCATATTCTGATGAATGCCACCAATAGAATTTCCAGAATTTGAGCCCTAAAAATATGAGAAACGCTTAAACAAGCCCGCCCATTTTGAAAAGTGAAACCGCCTTAATAAAGATAAAGCACTTACTAAAATACTCACAACTTACAATTAATTCTTTGAAGCAAAACACTAAAGGAATGCATGAATCAATGAATCACGGATCAAGTCAAATCATGACAGCGGTTCTTAGGATCTGCGTTAGCATCAGAACCACTCAACCAGATTGAGGTGTATACAAAACTGGAAGCTAAAACAACGTACATAAACAAAAGCCAGCCCGAAATAGGGTTTGCCCAGTGCTGAAGCGATTAGCCTATCATTGGTGGTGGGATTCTGATCGTTTAAACTAACAAAAAGCAAAAGGCGATGTGACTTAAGATTCATGCACGTGGTAATCGCCAATGAAAGGAGGGTGGCACTGTGCTTACAACCTTCTTTAACCTAGATGCCAGAAACACCAAGAACAACCAGAACCTCTACTGATTCCACACAAAGATCTTGGCGAATAGAACAAAATTATAGCCAGAACAATATACTAATATCTGCCCACGAAACTGTGTCTGCTTTGTTGGAGTTGACGAATACTTCGGGGACCATTGTTTCTTACATCGAGCATGCCCACGTGAGCTTAGGGAAACAGAAGTATGCCAACAACATGTGTGCCTACGCACGGAATGTGAGGGTTCGGGGGCAGTGCCCCGGCACGGAGGTCCTGCTAGCCGGTCAGCGGGTGGGATTCCGCTCCTCGGTTGTCTACACTTGCGGCGGGCGGGGGCATGGGCGCGAGAAAATCGGTTTTAGATTTTTTATTAATAGGTTTATTAGTTGTGGGGCCCGTTTTGAGCCTATATATCTTGTTTTTTCGTTTATTGTAACCGTGCGACAGAAAACCTAATAATACATAATAGATCTTTTTGCGTGTGGTGTTTGTTGTCTTTGTGAGAGAGAGATAAACCTCGTCAGATAAAGATCAGAAGAGAGATGAGGGTATGATTGATAAATGAAAATGCCGGCTGTGCCCATGATGTCTTGTCTGATAACATGGGAATTTTTCCCACTTCAAAAAAAATGCCTTTTTATCTCGTTAGGTTGTGACGAATGTGCGTTCTGTTTTCGCATGGACCTTTACCCTTTTTTCTTTTTTGTGCTGTGTTGCCTGCAATCACATGAAGAGACTCGTGTTTCTCTTCGCATGCGCGATGAAAAACCCTCGTGGTTTTGCACCGGGAAAAAAAAAGAGCCGCCCCGATGAGCCGGCTTAGCAGTTAAGGCGCGAATTGGCCGGAGTTCAATGTCCGCTGTCATTAAATGCAAAGTTACGCATCAGTACGGGTGCGTCCACTCCTATTTTAGCTCAAGCCTTACAAACCCTGGAAGGTTAGTGCGGTGCTAGACTGCATTAGAAATTTGCGTACGTCAACCTTGTGTTTCTTCACAAAAGACCAGAGAAGGAACTTCCTGTTTAGGCGGGATGATGACCGAATGGTGGAATGAAACAACCTCATTCGAAACTCAACTTCGACGAGTCGGTTGTTCGGTGAGAATATAATGTCCCCTAGTGAAGCCCATCTCCCACCGGATGGCCTCAATCAAAACCCACGTGGGAGTAAGCTCCAAACTAGATACGATATTTAAGTTGGGACTCACTTCGGGCCATGTGAATTTTCTAGGGCAAAGGTTGTGTCAGAGATGACCTGAAACGATTGGCCGCCCTTAAATTATTAAGTGTTATGTACTGCGGAAGAATGGAAATTTCTAAATAAAGACTTTAAATAGACTTTATTTCAAATAAAAGCCTGCAGCAACCCCATTATCTTTAAAAAGGATGTGAGCAAAGGTATTCTTCACTTGCCATTTTTAATTTTTTCTTCATTTTTTTTTTTTTTCCCTTTTTGTTTCTTTTTTTTCCTCTATTCCTTTTTCGCCTGTGGTTGGTCACCGACCAAAAGGAAGGAGAAAAAAGAAAGACATAAGGAAAAAAATCAAAAAAAAAAAACTAAATGATTAAAATGTCCTACTTCAGACCCTTCAAATAAGGAGGAAATGAGGAGGGATTTTATGATGTCTTTATTTGAAATAAAGGTCACTTTAGGTCTTTTGAAATTGATGCCGTTCAAGTGTTTATTTGAAATTTTTCTGCAAAGAATGACATTGACTACCTCTTTACTTACCTTTTTTCATTTCAAACCCTACATTTTACAGTGTGAGTTTAAAGACCTACCATTTACAATACATCCTAGACAAGACTAAAAAGATGGGAAGATTTACCAAAAAAATCATGAATGTATGTATAAGATACTAATTCAATTATAAACTTTTAAGTTGACTAATTTGGTCATAATATTTTTGACAATTTGCCATTTTAATCTTTTCATTTAATTTTTGTCAAGAATTATGACATAAAAGCCGACCATACCATATGGCACACCTGCGGTGATGCGGACAACTTTTTCAATTTCTTATTTTTTTCTAATTTTTCAGGTTAGATTTCTTTTTTTTTCCAGCTTCTCTACGCGTCGCCGAGTCAATCTACTAGTCATTTAAGAGCATCCGCGATGTTGACATTTGGCCACAGGTGTCATTCTTGCTCGAAGCTAGCTGTGGAGATGCAACCTCCCAGAGGCCAGCGAGGTCAACCTCGCTTTATGGCCAATCACCGACAAATATCTGAGGCTTGGCGATTGATGAAGGAAGAAGGGAAAAAGAAAAGAAAAGGTAAATGCTGAAAATTCAACCTTTGTTTTTTTTCTAAATTACAAATATTTGTCCAATTAGGGCCGAAGAAAAGAAAAAAAAA
>JAGVVM010008136.1:0-31369 GCA_019149425.1 Psidium friedrichsthalianum | reverse complement strand
GAGGGTCGACTCATGCGTGCTCGAGCGTCCTTTGATCTTTAGAGCGCTCAAGCTAAGCCTTTTTTACCCCGATCGCGTAGAGAGAGAGACAGAGTTCTAGAAAGAGAGACTTTGGGAGCAGGTTTTGTATTATTTTTGTGGATAATCAAATGACAACGAGAGCGCCTCTTTGTATAGTAGAGGGTCTTGGATTACAAATGTTGATCTTTATCAAATCTGATGGCTCAGATCGCATCCCTCATTTCTAACCACCGGCATAATAGGAAAGTTCAGAAACTTTGGGACAGTACAATATCGTCCATCCCTAATTATTCTAGAAACATAAGTAGAAAACTCTATCTAGGGGACCCAGAGACAACAAGCCTTGGGGTTCTTCTCGGCCAGATGGTCGACGGTTGGGGCACGAAAACCTCGGCCCGTGTCATTCTCCCCCACTCATTCAAGCGCCGTTCTCGGTGCTCTTCGCTCGGGGTTGAATTTTTCAACATCTGCTTTCTTATGCCGCCCACCTCCTTTCCTCGAGTCAACGGCTTCTTTTGATTTTTGTTCTTTCGTCCACGAGAGCGCTTCTTTTTACTTCAAAACTTCGGTTTTGGTCGGTGTATCGACCACTGCATGAGTCATCAGCAACTCTTTCTTTATTTTGATCGCTCCAAGGTCTTCCATCTCCGGAAACATCACATGGATTGGCATCATGTTTTGGGATTGTGTGGCAGCTCCCACTCTTTTTTTTGACTTTTCCAAGGGTCAGAACTTGTGCTTGGACTCGGTCAACTGTCAGATTTCTTGGCTTGGCATCCACGAGTCAAATCGTGAAGATGCTTTTGGACTCTTTCACCTTGGTGGCGCATAGTCACCACCGTCGAGCATTCGTGGTTAGTTATGATGATCGACTTAGTTCTCAAGTCAACGATCGCTTCGGCTCTATCGAAGAAGTCCATGCCAAAATCAGATCATAGTCGTCGAGCGGAATTACCTTGAAATCGAGTCTATCTGTCCATTCGCCAACTTGAATTTTAACGCCTCGATGAACGCCGGTAGTGGTTTGTCGTTTGCGTTGACTGCCTTGTACCAATGCTCGGATAGTTCTATACAAGTCCCAGCCACTTTGCCGCTTCGTTTGAGAGGAACACGTTGGTTGCCCTCGTGTCCAAGGCTTGGAGAGTCTTTCCATACAACTTGACGTCCACGAAGTATAGAGTCTTCGCACTCGAGGATGGTTTTGGAGGTGAGCCAATCCGCACGCTGTTGATGTATCCAATGGCCGCCTTTGCAGATTCCGCATGCTGCAATGGAGGAGGTTTGAACTTGTCTTCCTGATTGATGTAGTTTTGGGATCGGCTTTCCTGATGTTGGTAGGAAGGTTTGGATAATCCTTTCTCCAGTTTCTTTCTTTTTCACCATGGTCTTTTCTACCACGGTGGGAATCGCTTTCATCGTTCCTACGTTCCGTGATTGGACTTCCACCCACTGCCCTTGAACTTGACAGATCGGCCTTACTGAAGTCGATCAGTGATTCAGCCATAGAGATCGTTTTGTGATGCTCTTAACATCCCGTCGCTTGAGCTCGAGTTGCGCCCACAACTTGAGTCCGTACATGAATGCTCTGAGAGCCTCCTCCTCACTAGATTGGGAATTTGGAGTTTGAGCTCGGTGAATTTCTTCACTACTCTCGAATTGAGCCTTTTTGCTCTAGGCGATGGAGTTTGCTTCGGGCTTCTTGTGGAGCATGCTCGGGATAGAAGTGATTCCGGAGTTCTTGAACAAACTCGTCCCACATTTCTATGTAGTCGGATGAGCCTTCCTTGCTTCATCGATATAAATCGCCACCACAATATGTCGTTATCAACGAGATATAATGAAGCAATTCGTACCTTGGCCATCTCGTCCTAGATATCCATAGCCAAGAAGTACTGTTCCATGCTCCAGAGGTAGCTGTCTACCTCCACTACGGATCGCTTGCCTTTGAAATCCTTTGGTCTCGACACGTCAATACTCAGCGACGTTTGAGTAGTGATTGCACCATTCGCGATGCTTGTTTTGCACAAGGCTAGCTCAGTCTTGAGCCCTTGAATCTCCACCTTCAGTGCTTCAATCTCGGATTGGTGGGAGTTGTCATTTTCCTGGACATCTAGCTTCAAGCTTCAATCGACACCTCGAGAGCTTCGTCCTTCATTTGTAGTGAGTTATCGCTCTGTTCATCACGAGGGAGAAGTCATCACGGATCGTCCTGTCAATGTGGGTGATTTGGTCCTTGACATAGTCAAGGCCGTCGACCAGCGCCATCATCGTGGCTCGCATTTTTTAGAACTTTTCGTTGAATGCAAACAATACTTCCGCCGATTCTTCTCGTCATCTCGATGTCCCACGTTTCTGGTGTGGGGCTTTTTCTGCGGGGGCTTTCTTGTAAGGGTTATCTCCTTCCACGACATTTACGAGATCCACTTCTGGGTTGGCCATATCCTCGACCAGGTTGATGCTCTTCAATCTCACGAACAGTCATCTCTACGTTGCTCTGATGCCACTTATCACGAGTCGGTTGCGAAGGGTCGGTTCGTGCGGCGACTCGTGCGTCCTTTGGATCGTTGGAGCGCCCTAGCTAAGCTTTTTCACCCCAATCGCGTGGGGAGAAGAGAGAGAGAGAAGAGAGAGAGAGAGAGAGAGGAGAGAGAGAGGAGAGAGAGTTCTAGAAAGAGAGACTCTAGGAGAATGCTTTGTATAATTTTTATGGATAATCAAATGACAAAGAGAACGCCTCTTTATATTTAGAGGGCCTCGGATTACAACCGTTGATTTTATCAGATATGATAGTTCAGAAGCATCTCGCATCTTCTTAACCACCAACATCAATAGAAAGTTCCAGAACTTCAGACAATTACAATATCGTCTCGTCCATGGATTATTCTAGAAACATAAGTAGAAAACCCTAGATAAACCCTAAGGGACCCAGACACAACAAGTCTTGGGGTTCTTCTCGGCTAGATAGTCGACCGGTTGGAGCACGAAGACCTCAGCCCTCACCACTTGCGTATGAGTATTTGGCACGGGCACTAGGGTCTCAAACCAGATCCCCGATTTTGGGGGTATGAGCATAGACACTAGTCTTGAGTCACCAAACCCGAGCTCAGAAATTCAATGCCCATGCTCGACTCCCTCGCGCCTCGGTCCGAGTCTATAGAGGCTGGGCCCATGTCCCCATTGCTCGGGCTTAGGTCCATCAAGGCCAAGCCGTGAACCCGGCACCCAAGCATGGGTCAATCAAGGTTCCAGCACAAACTAGATGGGACCCAGGTCGAGGCACTAGGGTCGGCCCGGCCTCGATGAACCAAGGCCGGAGCATGGGGACCTGTCCCTAACCATTAGGGTTCCCGTGCCCAAGCACACTATTTTTTATCCAAACACCGATATAGTCATATTTTGAAAATAAATTTTGATTTGTTAAATAGGAAATTATTTTCTAGAATTTAAGTTTTTTGGTAGAAAAATGTTTTCCGCCAACTCATTTTCCTGAGCAGTCAAAACGCTGGAAAATGAGAAAATTATTTTTACAAAAAATATTTTCCAACACAATAAACAGAGCCTTAGCAAGTATTGTTGTCTTAATTAAGCCTTACGTATCTTCTGAATGAGCTTTCTGAAAGCTGCCAAGCAAGGAGAATCGCCAACTTCTCATCTTCTGCTTTCAATTGAAAATGAAAAGATTTCAAATTAGAAAGTCTGAATTGCCCCTTACCAAGCAGACGAGTCGCTCTCTTTCCTCTGTTTCTCATAATTCACTCAGTAATGTTAAATTCCAGCACCAACCTCTTCTAACACAGTTTGGATCCATCCCCGAATCAAATCATTGGTAAGAAGTCCTCGTCATGTTCCGCGAGAAAATAAAATATCTCCATTTATTTTACAAAAAATAAATGATTTAAAATATTTTCTTTGAGACGATCATTTTATCATTTGAAATAATTAACTATTAAAAATTATGTTTTCATCGAGAGCAATTTATGTCTAAATATTTTCTTAGACAATGAAACTATTTTTTGCTTATTCGTTTTTGCAAGTGATATAATACTTACTACTAAAAAAATATTTTTCAAACTATTCAATTTCCGCGAAAAAAACAAGACTTTTAACTTCCTTGTGTTTATTGGCTTCCCTTTGCGATTTCCATGCTCTTCTCTGACATTCACATCTCAGTGTAAGAAGCTCATTCCTGTGGGCCACTCGTATGGTTCAGTAGTCACAAGGAATAAGACCGGCTTTTAAAGGTGGCGACAATCAAAGTGAAATGACGCATGATCTTGCATGATAGCTACAAATATGTCTGTACAAGAACAAAAAAAGGAATTCCTCATCCATTATCCCTCTTGGTTACAAAGAACGTCGGCCGAATTTAAAGGACCATACAAAAGCCTCAAAACTAGAGCCGTCAAATATGGGTCATAGACCATATTTGACCCATTTTTTTTTTTGTATAAAATGGGTCTTATATGGGTCACCAACTTTTGGAGGGCCACTAAAAATGGATTCAAATGTTGAGGTAAAATTAAATGGATCAAATATGGGCCACAGAGAAAACCCATTTTCGACCCACTTTTGACCCATTTTCGACCCAAGGTTTGCAAGTCCAAGTCGTGAACTTACGCAACCCAGTTTTTGCAAGCATCTCTTGCCTGCAGGTGCAAGTCGCAAGTCGCAAAAACAAGCAGCCGTCACGCGCCTCCGTCGCCGCCTCCATCGCTCGCAATCTTCTCTCCCGTTCCGTCTCTCTCCAATTCGAGGTAATTTTCGCGTTTCGATTCGTGGGCTTTCCCCATTTTTTTTTGGTTCCAAATGACCTCCATCTCATCTTTCGAGAGTCGACGAATCGGTTGCTCAGTTTGCTCAGCTTAGGCTTTGTTTGAATCGAATTCAAATCGTTTGCATGCCTGTGAAGATCATATGTCAGTTTTCTGTGGGTTGAATTCGGGGGGATCTGTCGTGTTAACATGATAAGTTTTTCCCTGTGGGGCCCTGCGCATTTGTCTTCTTGCTGGACATTTTCTGTGCAGCCTGCAACTTGCAGGGTAAAAGGGACACGCTACTTCAAGTGTCCTTCACTTCACGGTGCAATGGTCAGACCAGACAAAGTAAAGGTGAGTTGGCTACTACTTCAATTGTCCTCATTCTCTGATCAACTTCCAGCCTATAAGTGCTTCTACTCCCTTCAATCATCCATGCTATGCAAGATTTCTATGTTGTAGTTCGTTAGGGTTTAGAATGTGATTTAGCTTAAGTAGTTAAAGAATCTGCATTATACCATTATGGGGGAAATTCTGTAAGCTTAGACATGTTGCTGATGGAGAGGTATTTACCTAGATTATTCAGTGGATTCTTTGTCGTTAGTTATATGCCTTTCCAACCAGCTTGCGTTGTTTTCTTGTAAGTTTAGCTTTTTTGCATTGACTGCATGTATCCAGAATCTAGAGAATGGGTTCTTGGTTGTTTTTCTGTTTTTCTTTTGCAGGGAATCTAGCAGATTTCCAAATTGAATTTTCTGATTTCTCTGGGTTCAAGCAGAAATAAGGAAGTGCTTTTTAGTGTTGCGGGACAGCAATTTAGCTCAGCTGTGGTACACCAGGTCGATTTGTGCTTGAGTCATTACAAAACTATGGATGAAAGGGCCGGAGCATTAATATAAGAATGGCTAAAAAATTTTGCAAATCATGAAGTATTGCTTTACAGCACACGGCCATTGAAGTAAACACTCAAAATGCAAAGGGATTCACAGCACTAGATGTCTTATTAGAAGGTCCAAGAGACTCGGAGACGTGAGAGCTCTTCTCAATTTGTATTCGGCTGAAACTTGCTCTTGTAACTAGAGATTATATATGTGGGAAACTAGTCAATCTTTATTCCATATGGATTAATACAAATGAGGTTGCAATTGTTTTGTTTCGTTTTATCGCTACCGTCTTATTTTAGCGTTTCCCTTACATAGGTGGATTGATTTATAAGTATTTAGTCAGTCTTTTTTATTTATTAAGCATTTGAATTTACAGATTTTTTAATTTTTTTAATTTTAATTTTTTTTAATTGTTTAATTTACTTTTTTTATTTGGTGTGAAGTTTTAGCCAGGTAAATACACAGGTAAAGTGCTTAAAATAGGTTAAATGAGGTAATATAGGTCAAAATGGGTCGGGTCGGGTATAGGTCAATTGTAGGTCGGGTCGGGTATGGGTCATTAAATATGGGTCAAAACGGGTTAGATGGGTCAATATGGGTCGGACCATATTCGACCCGACCCAAACCCACCCCACCCACCCTTTGACGCCTCTACTCAAAACTAAGCTATGAGACAGGTGATTTCACAAGGACGATAACGGGTTTAGGCCGTGATTTAGGTGCTCATTCCCCCAACAATGTGACACAGGGATTTCTCACGTGCTTTTTTCTGTGTTGTTCTGCAATCAACATTGTTCTTTCACAAACAAAACGTAAAGTGGAACATGTTATGCATCTTGTCGAGCAGCTTTGATGGGTGGGGCGAGATGGGAAGACATGAAGGCGGGGTTGATGGCTCTGATTTCTTCTCTTTCTTCCTTCTCAGCGGAAGAACTGCTGCATCGCATCTGCGCACTCTGATTCTAACACCGCTCTCCTGATGGTCATATTGGGTGAAACGGTTGTACAGGAGGACCGGGCTTGTCTGTGCCTTCAGAAGCAGTCGCCCCTTCACCAATCGGGAAAAGCCTGCAACAAAAGCAAAAGGAAGATGAACTCTTTGTACTCGTTTTATATTGATGTCATGTAACAATGCCCACATGCGATTCGTAATGCATTGTTTGAGAATTTATTGCTTCGGGAAGGAAACTTTCAAATTTCCCTCCTCTATCTCGCAAAAATTTCAAAATTTTTCCAATTTTCGACCCTAATTTAAATCACCTCCCCTTTCTCTCTTTTCCAACATGGAGCATAAAAGAAATATTGACAAAGAAAACTTTGCAGAAGTTGCCTCCTTAAGATGGGTCTTTAGGATATGCCGGGATTAACTGCCTCAGTGAACTTTCTCCAGAGATATATTCTCATGAAAGCAGTAGGTGGCATCATGTGTTTTGTGATGCTCATACTAGCCAATAAGATTCTTTAAAGTATGGATGCTAGACAGCTACTACTTAAAATTATTGCAATAACCCCTAGAACATAGAAGCCAAATTGTTATCTGCCTTTATCTAGCCAATATAGCAATCAAAGGGGAGCCCTGAAAAGTATCGTGCAACCATCATTCAAGCCACAAAAAAACAATTGGGAACCAGAAAATATTACTGAAACAAAGATAGAACGATAATCTCTGTTGGGGTGTGGAAAACATGAAATGGTAGCAGATGAATTAACATACCTAACCCAGCTGCCATCGGCTCCAAGAAGCTTGTTGGGAGCTCCCCATACAAGAGTGTTGACTCGAGCTTGAAGAATTGCTCCAGCACACATGGGACAAGGTTCCAGTGTCACATATAATGTTGTCTCCTGGGGAAATAATAGATATTAAGTTCACTAGTACATAGTTCTGCCAGACAGCAAAAAATTAGTTTGATGTGGTCTCGCCTGCACTCAGTTATTTCACGACAAAAGAAGCTCAAAATATGAAAATTCAGGACAAATGTCAGATTTTTTTATGCTTAGGCATCATTTTCCCTGCCTTTTTCATGCTATCAACAGAAATTGTACCAGAAAATTCCAGGTATTGGCTTCTAAAACTTATTATGTTTCTGTTCAAACCAGGTATGTTTTAAGCTAGAAACAGCTAGTAAGTAACAACATCTAAAAGTAGATACTAATTACTAATGAGCTTTGGAGCAGAGAGTTCTACCGCAAGTCTCCATGACCGAAGAACATTGGACGCCTCCTTTATACATATCATTTCAGCATGGGCCGTAGAGTCCCTCAACTCTTCCACCCTACACGTCATATTACCTTGTCTAGTGATTCTGAAGTAACATCAATCGATAAACACACAGCATAAGCCATTAAAGTTCTAAGACTCACAGGTTGAATCCACGAGCAATAATCTTCCCATGTCGCACCAATACTGCTCCAACTGGCACTTCCACTTTTCAGCAGCTTTCTTTGCTTCCATAAGTGCTTCCCTCATGAACATTTCGTCAATCTTCTGCTGCTCGCTTTCGAGTCTGTATGCCTCTTCCCAGTCGTCAAATGTATCTCTTGTTGCTTGCTTGACACGTTGGAACTTCCTCTGTTTCAGCGGTGAACTCGTAACCTCCACTCCTCCAACTTCAGTTAACTTTTTTGCATTTTGGTCCAACCCTTCACGCAGGCCACCACCAGCTAAAAGGATCTTACCAGTATCTGAAGATGCTTCTCCTCTTGGAGGAGTTGTCACTTTTGGAGGCTGAGGTAATGTGGATTCCACCAATTCCAAAGGAAGAGGAGGGCTATCCGTGTCCTGTGCTTTTTCATGCCAACCAAAGTTTTCTTCCTGTTGTGCTGCTGAGGAGATCGTCTTTGCCGTACTGCTTCCTGATTAACAGGAGATACAATCTCAGCTTCAGATGGTGTTCCTTTTTCACCTCTTGGTGAATGTGTACGGTTTCTAGTTAGAGAATGCAATGGCTGCAGCTGGTCAGAAGAGTTTACTTTCTGTGGCGTGCCTCTTTCCAGCTTGACATTCTCACCACTGTTTTCGTCATGCTCATGTCCAGAAAACCATGTGTCACTGCTAACGGACTCATTCATTGTACTCTTTCCACCTGAACGTGCAGCTGAAGTGGATGATTCAGCCCGTGAACGCCAGTGCAGGCGAACAATATCCGCCATGATATTCCACAAGGACCTGCCAGATCTCCTGACAGCAACAGGACCAACAGTTTTACTGCTGTCAGTTCTTCTGACTTCAAATCTTGGTGAATAGATGGATCAATTTCATGCCATATTTCATCAGAGGGGCCTTTTGATCCAGAACTCTCAGAAGGATGCCTTGAGTCACGATTCTTTAGCTGAATGTCTTCTGAACCATATTGAGCGGAGCTAGCTTGGGTGTTACCTTTACTACTGTATCCTGATGTAGCATCAGATGTATCAACTTCAGCCTCACTACTTATTTCGAGCCTAGCCTTCTCAATATACTCCCCAACAACTTTCCAGATGATTCCTCCATATGAAGAGCTGATCCAAGAGCATCTTCATGAGTTCTACCATACAAAAGTTCCCATGGTTCCGGTCTCCTCTGCCTCCACTATCAAGTTGTGCATGCAAAGCAGAAGTTTGGGTTTCTCCGTGTGTGCTTACAGTATTAGAACCACTTTCCAAGAAATTCTCTTTAGTTGGCATCCCACTTGTCCTATCAGCATAAGAAGAGCCCCTGGCTACCAACCGAGAGGTGGAGGTATCAACAAAGATTGTGAATTTACTGTGTTGGCCTCCTGGTGTATCATTTGCATATTCTGGTGGTAAACCAAATTAATATTCTGGTTACTAGACAGCCGTTCTACAACTTTTTGATGAGCAGCAGATTGTTTAGTAAGTCCTGAAGGCGTACTGCCCGAACCTGACTCAGACTGCATGACTTTTCCTCTGCTTTCCTTGTGTATGTCTTGGGCTTCCCCAGACAGGGTCACAACCGACGTTAAATTCGTATCTTGACTAGCTATTCTTTTTTCAGAGGTTCGCTGGGAGCTACGAGCTGTTTCCATATCACTAGCACGAAACTTTGACTTATTCACATCATCTTGGAATTTACCACTTGAGTGCGCCAGTGGAGGGCCTGTGAATCTGTATGGTGATATTGTTCCCTCTCACTTGGATATGAGTATGAACCCACATTTGTTTTCTGTCGCAGATTTATCCTATTAGACTGTATACTGGACGTCCTCTCAGCTCTCTGGTTGCTTTCTGATGGCTCAGTAAACTGTTGGGATTTTCCAAATTTACCTTCTATGGTTATCTGATCATCTTGGTGGCTTTGCTCGTCTCTCCTCTCAGCCGAGCTTGAGCCCAAATTCACATTTACCTCCGAGCCATTCCTCCTGTACTTTCTATGCAAGCTGGAAGTCTCCTCGGTGTCTATCTCCTGGATTTCCAGCTTCGAGAAAATTCCTGGGTATTTCCAGCAAATTCATCTCTTTCAGCCACATGGCCAGCCATTTTCCTGCTTTCATTTCTGTTCTTCAAGATAGAACCAGAAGAAACCATTAGTTTCTCCTCCCTGCTACTGAGCTGCTTTTCAGATTGGGCGACACTTTAA
The DNA here is from genome assembly GCA_019149425.1 of Psidium friedrichsthalianum. Classification (NCBI taxonomy): domain Eukaryota; kingdom Viridiplantae; phylum Streptophyta; class Magnoliopsida; order Myrtales; family Myrtaceae; genus Psidium; species Psidium friedrichsthalianum. The sequence continues at coordinate 21,134 of JAGVVM010008136.1, read as the reverse complement.
CCTCGCTGCCACAGGCTCCACAAACTTCTTGATTCCTTTTGCCTTTCCTTTCCAGTTCAAAGATGTTAACATCTTCATTTTTGTTTTGTCCATGACTAATAGATGCTCTAGAATCCAAGTTCACAGAGAGAGTCGATTTCTTTTGGCACCAGAGGTGCGGGAATGGAAGATTTTCTATCATCATAGTCATGGGTTCTCGACATTGTACTGCATCCTTCCAAGGATTCCTTCTGATATTGTGCTCCTTCAACCGATAGTTCATTGAGTTTCTTTTCTGACTTCTTTCTCCAACCCCACTCCACATTACTCCTTGCCATGGCTTGTTTCTTCTCCAAGGTCTCATTGTCCTCCCTTTCTTCTCCATATATTCTATCTTCTTCTGACATCTCATTGTCGGTTTTACTGTCTTCTCTCCTTCTTAATTCTTTACAGTGACCACTCGATGTTTCTCCACAGATCCATCGCCTTTAATCTCTTCTACATCACTCTCAAAACCACCAGAGGACGAAAATGAATGATAAGATGAACAACTAGAGACCTCTTTCCTTGCCCTGTGATTCCCCTCTCTCCTAAAATCTCCTCTTCCTTTGTCCTGTGAGCAACATCATCCTTTGACTCAATCTCAATACACTCAAGTTTGCCTTTGGAATTACTCTCCCTAGAACCCCACCCCTTTTTCTTTCTACCCCTTGTATGTTCACTGCCGTGAATCTTTTTCCTCTCCACTCATATCTCTTGACCGAACTGCTCTCCCATTTCCCTCTCGAATCAAAACTCTCCTCATCCACTTCTTCACTCAACAGACTAAGCACGGCCTCCGCATCCTGAAAACAGCTCAACCGGCGAATTTGATTATTTTCCTCCGAAACCATACACTGATTCTCCTTCTTCTCCCCCCATTTCTTCTCTCGCCACTTCTCTCCCTAAAAGCGCAAGAACCTTCCTCATACAAATCCAGACCTCCCGGTCAATGCCATGAACCGGGAGCCGACAATAGTACCGGTCACCACCGCCAAAGTACAACCTCCTAGAAGCTGACCACTTAAGCAAAGAGGACTGCCTCAACCCATACAACAACGAAGGGCTTATACACACCCTATAATTACTATGTCCACAACAAGCAGGACGCGCACAGCAACAAGAACAACCACAACAACACGAGGATGACGACGAATGGGCTAATGGGTACTTATCGAATCGATGAGTCGACAAGTAGCAATTGTCATTGAGGGAGAAAGAAAGAGGCCCTTTGTTCCTATAACACAGAAGGTTCGAGCTATACATGAATTTGCGCGGCGTGCCGTGAAAAAGGGAGAGAAAGGGCTTACCTTGTAGGCAAATTCTGGAGCTTATTCTACTACTTCGGAGTCGAAAACACCATGAGCGAGTGATCTGGGTCTGTGTTGTAGATCGAATTGCACAAAGATTCTGTCAAAAAAGATAGGACCCGCAGAGTGGAGTCGCCGAGTCGGACGAAACTCGGTTGAGTTTTATGTAGGCTTGGACTCCACCACATTTGGGCTTATCTTCATTCTATGGAAATGGTGAATGTTATTGGGCTCCATGACAATGAAATGGACAAAAATAATCGGACATGATTCGGATCATCTTTGGTTCCCGAGATAAAATCGGACGATCGACTTTCGACTCTATTAATCCGCACCGATCCATATAAACTATGCCCGAAGTCTATTTCATGTTTATGATGTTGTCGATCCTAATCCTCGAACAGAAGTTTGGTCGCGATGGTTAGCCCCAATCGAAGGGCGTCCACATATCATGGCGGAAGGTTTCCAACTTAGATCCGACGCCGATGGCTAAGATCATGCCAAAAATAAGAAGTTCAGAGTACTAAAATTTTGCCGAGAATGCTTGCTAGTTTGGCGAGCTTACTCACATATTATTTTGCCGAGGCAAACTTAAACTATCTCGATGGCCGGAACAAAAGGGAAAGGAAAAAGCGAGTGGCGCTTGCCAGTGTTGGTGGAATTCTTTTCCGTGGTACTTACCTCTCCGGCATCATTCGCACCGTCGGTGGAGTTGTTAGTTGGCCCTCCTCAGTCCTCACCATGTGCCCTTTGCCTGTTGGCCCCTCTGGTCTGGTCCACCAGTTTCGAAGTGGACTCCAACGGCACAGTTGATGTCGGAGGCATAAGTATCACGGACCGGGTGTTTCATATCCTCGCCCGTGCGCGTGTATGATGTGATAGACCGGAAGTCCTCGTGTCCCAACTCCTTCCGTACTAGTCTAACCTTTGTGAGTAAAGCTTGCTAATGTTGTCATGGTACACAAGCGATGTGGAGGGGAAGATACAACTGGTTCGTAGGGAAGGCGTTAGGGTCGATTTATGTTAAGAGTTTTCTATGATAGAAAGATACATCTTTAAGGAGCTCTGAAGGTGCGATTATTCTTCCATGTGCAGACTAATCGGGAATTGATGCCACTCTCCCATGGCAAATGAAATCAATTATGATGCCTATAGTGTTCTGTTTATGTCGCTCGATGGACTAGATACCCGAGTTTAGTAGGTGTGGTACGATCTGATGCGATAACGCTATTCGCCGTACTATTTTTGGGAGCAACATGAGAAGTAAGGTTGGCCTAGCTGTTATCGGCTCGCCAGGAACCACACAGGGCTAATTCCACGGTTGGAATCTGCCGGCACGTGGCATAAGCATGTCACGAGGACACATGGGCCCCAACACTGGCCGAAATCATTTGGGGCATGGGTCGAGAGCCAAGAGCCAGTGCTTGGCGCGGGCCCAATCCTGCCAAACCCGTGACATCCATGGCCGGCGCCGTTGTCGGCCATGGCAATGTCCACTGTTCCATTTCTAAATCACATCGAGATTGATGCTCTATGCAATTTTCAGTCGAAGATGCACGCCGAGCTCATGCATCGACGGATCGCGAAAGAGTCGGGAGACACCCAGCCTCGACATCTTCTCCTAAAACACCCTGCGAATCGAATTGAACGATTGCAAAAGCTGAAGGCATGAGTCAAGGATCTGCATCACATCATCTGGATGGTAATTCACCCCCGCACCGCGTGAATCATGTTGTCGCTTTTGAAATTGGAATCGACATGGGTTCGAGACTTTTTGACGCTGAAGTGATGGCGACAACTTGGAAGGCTCGCTTTATCGTCCGAGTGCGGTCAGAAAGATTCCCGATCCGTCCATTGTCATCCACGACCCCAACCACCGATGGCGACCTGCTGATTCTGCACTAACTACAAGAACTTCGAAGCTGATCATTCAGGTAATAGACCCAACTATGCTCATAGTCGTTGACTCGGCTTTCTCTTCTCGCAAAGTCCAAAAGCTTTGTGCGAGCGTGCCCGACCTAACGAGTCAAGATGACTATCGTTTGTCATATCATCAGCGACATGCTTAGGAGAGCACGAACAAAGATGGTGTGCGTTGGTTTTGAGCCATGATTGTTCTTCGGATGCCATTGAATAAAGGCGACTGAGATGGCATCGGAATTACTTTCTAGCGGCGGTTGATTATGATTTTTTTCTAAATGTCTGTTGGGTTACCTTCCTCTCTTCTTCGATGTATTCTTTTATCGTAACCATATGTCTTAAAAGGAATGATGATAAAAATAAGGGTAGTTCCCGCATTGGTGATCAGCTGTGCCGACAACTAAGAAGTTGACAATGCCGTCCCATGCTTACAATGTTTTGTGTCTTCGAGACTCCACCGAGTCCTATCTTCCTCATGTATCGGAAAAGAAGTTCCAAATGGTTCTTTCGGTATCGAATTTGAACCCTAATTTGTAAACTAACTCATTCTTTTCTATAGTTGAATTCTTTAGGGGAAGTAGAGATCCAAAGCCTTTGGGACAAGGCGAAGTAACGAGGGTTTGTTTTTGGGAAAAGTATTAAAAAAAGTCCTCGATCTATTATATTATATAAATCAGTTATAAACATTTCAATTGAACGAATTTTATCCTAAACCTTCTTGCATTAATACTAATTCAGTCATTTGGTCAATTGTGATCGAAAATCTGGACCGGACACCTACAGATGCCCTTAGAACGATAAATTATTTTTAATTATTTTTTTCCTTTTTTTTCCCCTTGAACTTTGGCTTTGGCCGGCACGGGTCACCGGCAACGCCAACGAAGGCTGGCAGCCCTCTCCTAGGCAACCCTTGCTGGCTAAAGCTGTAATGACTCAGGGACTATATCCCGTTATTCTACCTCTATTTAATTTTTTCTTATTTTTTGCCAACTTTATTCTTTATTTGCAAAAACATTAATAGCTAGCCTAATTTAACGGATATAGCAGATTTCAAGATATTTATAAACATACTTAGTTTGCACATTTACTTTAAGTATATTTTATATACACTACCATCCTTACTATTTACAATCAAAATTTGGAAGGTTACCCTCCACCATGGCTACTCTACCCACTCATACTCTTACTAACTATTGGGACTTTTCCTCATCTTGACTCGGATACTCTCCTAAGCCCACTCCGCCTTGAAAACCTGACGGTCTATCGAAATTGTGCAAATGAATCATGAACATTCTTTCACCTACTGTTGAAGTCCAATTTCTACATTCATGACTTTTATTAAGAATATTCCATGTGAGTTGACAATCCAAACAGCGGGACGCAGCAAGGCCATCTCACTTTCCCTGAAAAATAAGGGATAAGCAAACAACCTAGTAAATGAAATCAAGAGGTCTAAAATAGGAATATCTATCCATACCAATGCAATGGTGTAAAATGCTATTAAACAAAGCTATCTGATCCACTGTAAAAACAAATGTCATGCATTTCACATATCAAATATGCACATGCAATGATTCCTTCATGTCACTCATGTGGCTCATATTGTTTGTAGGGCCGTGAGCTTGTCAACTCGTTCTCGATAATCTCATAGTCGTTAACTCAAAATGCTTCTCGTAGGCCCAACGTTGTTTGGGAAAAGACGACATATTGTCCGCATTGTCATCTTGTATACATGACAATACTTGTTCTCATAATAAGGCCAACTTGGCCCCCTGTCAACAATCTTGTAATTTCTCATATAAAAGCCATCTCTAGCTTTCATTGCTCCTTGGATGACAATGAGCAAGTGATGATTTTATATTTTAATATGCATGCACATTCTTTTTGCATACACATGTTCATTTATTATTTTCTTATCATGAGAACATGCGGGATGAGCATGAGACGGCGAGGGACCGCTTTTTATTCCAATACTCGATCATTTTCAATGCTCAACCATGTGATTTGTGATGCAATAACACACATATCCGCACACAATCATGTAGCACACATCAAGCATAACAAATAATACCGCCTTAGAACTAGCAATCACATTTACCCGATACCCAAATTACAGCGTCCTACGTCATGCAACAAAAAAAACAAGACAAGAGGCGGCATAACAGTGGCGATGGCGGCTTGAGGCGGATGGCGGTGGCTTGAGGTGGGACGAGAGATAGAATCGTTGGAGGAGGGGTAGTGTGAGTGAGGGAAGAAGAGAGAAATTGAGTTGGTGTGTCCAAATAAGGAACCTCTTCCCTTTTTCAGTCATAGGAGCCTTTCCCAAAGTCATGGTCAATTCTATTTTATCATAAGTCTTAGTTAATTCTAAGCCTTAGTTAATTCATCATTATCTTTTTATAATTGGTCCACCTAGCTTTCTTCTGGAATCTATTTAGTTCTTCTGCATTGTCCACCTCAAACTCTAGGTATCTTAGGCTCTTAGATTAGCCACTTATCGGTATTCTATTGGTCTACTTGTATGGTGAATATGCATCCTTATCTTATGCATTAAATTTTGATAATGACTTGATACTTGTCCCTTCCATTAATGCTTGAAAGCAACATGATTTTATCCTAGTATTAATTACTTGAAAGCGACAACGATTTTATCCAATCATTACTTACTTAAAAGCGACATTGATTTTATTCTATCATTAAATACTTGAAAGTGATATTATTCTTATCATTTCATTAATTACTTGAAAGCGATATCATCCTTATCCGTTAGCAAATTGACTAACAGTTGACTTATATGTTTTTAATTAACTTGGCATTGACTTATATATTGATTCAGGAAATATTACCGTGTCCTATTTTCTAATACAAAACTTATGAAAAAAACTTCTTAAATAAGTCGGGTCATTGCTTTCTCAAAAAGCTTCAAAATAACTTCCTCAAGAAGTTACGAATGTCTTTCTCGAGAAGTTATAAGATAGTTTCATCTAGAAGTTTTTAGGTGTCTTAAAGAATAAGTTAAGAGAAATTGTTCTGTTTCCTTTTTTTTTTTCTAATATGGAAAATTTCGGGATGTCGCAAAAGCCCAAAGTTAAGAATAAGATAACTAAAAACTAATTTTTTTTAAAAAAAATAATATTAAAAAAATTCACGTCTGTGCCAACCATCCTACGTGGCACCGCCAACGTCCAAGTCAGCCATTTTTAGACAAATTAATCGAATGGACCAAAATGGTATCCATGCAAAAAGGTTTAGGACTAAATTGGTCTAATTGAAAAGTTTATAATTGAATTTATACGATGCAATAAATTTAGGACATTTTTTTTTTGTACCTTTTCCCATTTGTTTTTAGGGTTTGGGGTAATAGGAGAGAGAGAGGGTATTTAACCAATGAAGCATGTGTCTGTCCACTAGTTAATTTCATTTGGTTAATAATCAACCTACCATTAGTCAAAGAGCAATACTAACCCCCACCATGAGTAAATATCTCATAGTAGCCACGATTTCATCGAGGTGGACGAGTGGCGTCATCTTGAAATTTTCCCAATAAGTAAGAGGACGAATATAAGATTGGAGGTGGGAACGTGAATTTGCGATGTTTAGTGATTCATCAGAACGCATTTTCGATTTTGGTTCGGGCCTCCGTATATAGTATGTCAACCTCTCACTTAATATACGCCGTATGACTCACATGTGGAAAAATAAAATGTCGATTTGCTATTTGATAAGATCGATTATTTTTGGCCGGCCTCCCACCAAACGTCCTTGCATCTGTACCAATGTTAGGTGACCAAACTTCCCTAGCGTGTCATCGATGGTCCAATTCGGATTCGTGTATGCGAGTCTCTTCAGAGAAGGGGGAGAGAGAGAGAATTTGGCACGAGTATCTACTACCGCTCAAGGACCTTGGAATTAAAATGGACATGAATAGTGAATACTCTCATGTGAAAAGGATAAAAGTATGTGAAATGTCACCCTTCCGTGCGACGTTAACGTGAAAGCCACCGTTTATGATTTTTTATTTTTCCGCCAACCTTTTTTTTTTTATGACATTCGACTAGTCGGAGAGAAATTCATGTTGATATAGGGATAATGACAGTTGCAACTGAATGCCACTTCTCCAAAACGACCCCTTGAGTTTCTTTCTTCTTTTGTCCTTTTGTTTGGTTAGTTGGAAAGCAATTGGAAGGAAATAGGTGATTGGTCTAGACATGTGTACCCACAATTTTGGAAAACCATGTACGGAACCCACCGGCATGATGCGTCATCTTCAGACAGATTATTTCCATATATTTTTTCAAGAAATTGTTAATGTATATCCCAAACATTAATGTATGGGTGTTAATTCAATCCGAAATTTCTCAATTCACTAATTTAGTCCTAAACTTTTGTAAAATTTCAATGTAGCGTTTCCTATCAATTTTCATATCGAAAATCGCTAATGTAGCAGTCCGGCCACTCGCTAGTTACGTCAGAGCTTTTAACAGAAATTGACAGATTGGCAGTCAATTATTTATTCTATTTCGCCACGAGCCAATATTATTATCATTTATAACCTTTTTTTTTTTGCGATCAACTAATAGCCAACTATTTATTTGACCAAAAAAAATGGCCAAAATATTTTAGACATATATTTTCTTTCTCAACTTCTGCGGTGTTAATATAAAATTCAAATTTTCAAAAATAAACAACGGACAGGAGCAAAAAAGACAACCTAAACTCGGTTCTATAACATGAAGCTTCGCCAACCCACCAAATGATCATGAGTCTCACCACTGAAAAATTCCCGCCCTTTAATTCGCATCTTCCCCCGTATCTTCGTCATCTCTAATTTCAATGTGAAAATTCTCAATTTATCAATTTAGCCCTAAAATGTTGTAAAATTTCAATGTAGCCATTTCTGTCAATTTTCATATAAAAATCCCTAATGTAGCGGTCCAATTATTGCTAGCTAATGTCGGAATTTTAACAAAAAATTGACGAATGCAATCAGTTATTCATTTTATTTCGCCAACAAAACAGTGATCATTATCATTTACAACCATTTTTTAATCGGGACTATAGCATGAGCTTCCCCAACCCACAAATGATCGTGGAGTCTCGCCATTGAAAAATTCCTGCTCTTTATCGCAGCCTTCCCCATTTCCTCCCCATCTGTAATTTAAGAAACGGCCCTTCTCTCTGATCTTTTCCATGATCCGACAGATGTTTATCCCCCCGAGTCCCACGAAGATCGGAAATCTTGCCATATCAAGAACAACGAATTTTTCCGATGGTTCTAGAATGGGAACACAAATTCTACGCGGTTGAGAGAAGAAAGATCGTTTTTTTTGTTCTTTCGTTTCTAGTAGGAATAGAGGAATAGTGAAACGAAATACGGCTAAGAAGAGAGAGATGAGAGATGAGAGAGAGAGAGAAAGAAGATCAAGAAACAAAGAATGAGACCTTTGGATGCCCCCGAAGCAAGACCGAAGAAGGGGTCTGCGAGAGAGAACCAATTCAATCGCCTTCGCGTTGCGCCCATGGTTTGAATGGAGGGAGAGCATGTCATCAGACCCACGTTCTCTGTCGTCGCTTCGCTTTGTGTCGTATAAAATATTTTGCTTCGAATCCGTTTTATGTTTTTTTTTTTCGCAAAAAGTTGGTCCTTTTGTTTTTCTTTATAATGTGTTGGGATGAATGGCTGTTGTTTCTGGGGACGGAGATTCCGTCCGAGCTTCTTCCGTAGCACGCGTATCGTTGTTGGTCGTACGATCGAACATCGTAGTTTGTTGCGAGACGCTTGGCCCGATTATTTATTCAGTTCGCTCCTTATTTTTTCCACCTCCGGCTCAAGGTTATTCTTTTTCTTGGCTTTCCTTGGAGACGTCTCGCTTTTTCCGAGTCCTTCTTCTCTCCCCCTTCCCTTGATTGTGCCTGCGACATCACACTCGGGTATTTTGCGCCGCTTCTCCTTTCTGGGTTTCTCTTCCCGATCTGAGTTGCGATAGTGCGTGAATTCGGGTGTTTCGTTCGGCCTCCCCCCCCCCCCCATCTGATACCTTCTAAGCCGGTTTGTGTGGGGGTAACAGCCAGGAAGGAGCATTGTTCAATTTGGCAATTGGGTCTCTGGCTGGAGTGTTCTTTGTGGTTTCTGTAGCAGTACTGGTAGTGCTGGTCCGAGAAAGAAGTAATCGATGGCCCGGGAACAAGAAGGAAGCTTGTCCTGAGCAGAATCTACTCCTTCGGATGTGGGAAGCTTCTCTGCAAGAAGATCATTCCCAAATTGGAAGGCCGGGGTTTCGAGGGTGGTTTACTGCAACGAACGGAGTCTTCGAGTCTAGCATTAGAAATTACGGGACCAATTATGTTAGGACTACAAAGTACACGCTTGCAACTTTCTTACCTAAGTCATTGTTTGAGCAGTTCAGAGAGTGGCAATTATACTTCCTCGTTGTCGGTTACCTGGCCTTCACTCCCTGTGCGCGTATACAGCGTTAGTGCCATTATCCCTCTTGTCATTGTTATAGGGGCAAGCATAATCAAGGAAGGGCATTGAAGACTGGCGGCGTAAACTGCAGGTGCTCATTATGCTTTCTTGATTTGACTTGCTTGTTTAATTGTGTTCCACCCACCTTCATATACTGTTCTGAATACGAAAATCCATATTGTGTTGTATACTTGGTATCTTATGACCTTGTGATAATCTAATTTCCACAAAAATATAGGAGCTGAACTTACTTGCTGGATGCTTTAGATGTTTAAATCGTGGCAAGAGACAGTTTGTGGCACCTTAAATTTGAGCGATGAATCTAGTTAAGCATTTGGAAATCATCTCATTAAGATGTGAAACAAATGAAGTATTTCCATTCTATCAGGCTTGAAAATTCATGAGAGGCAGCAATCTGTGAGCGTTTTCATCTAAAGAGGAAACCCAATAAAAGATATCATGTGGTGATGCTTAGGATGTTATATAATGAATCAGACAGACTACCAGTGAGCGCTGATTCATGTGATTGTAGGCTTACGTGCATGCCACAATTTAAGTGCTATTTTTCTCATATAATTTTTCACGTCATTACAGTACATGTATTTTTTAGAAATTACAAGGAGAGAGGAACTCTAACAACAGATTTTGTTGGCCAAAGAGCTGTTAATATGATAAACCAGAGTTATTAGATTATTTTGGACTCCATAAGTGCAAATCTCAGACTAACAAAGATGGAGATGAATTGATAAAGTCGGCTGTTTTTGAGTGACCTAAAGGAAGATTGTTGTGCTGCTAAGGGTATTCTTCATTCATTTAAGTTGTCAAATTGAGCCCTTTTAAATCTGTAAGTTTGCATGTGATTTATTTTTCAGGATATTGAGGTAAACAATAGAAAGGTGAAAGTGCATAATCATAATGGAGTATTTGATTATACTGAATGGAAGAATCTGAGAGTGGGAGATATAGTGAAGGTAGAGAAGGATGAATTCTTTCCTGCAGACCTTCTTTTGCTTTCATCTAGTTATGAAGACGCTATTTGTTATGTTGAGACCATGAACCTTGATGGGGAGACGAATTTGAAAGTGAAAACAAGGTTTGGAGGCAACCTCTAGCTATTGTACGGGACTCAAGCTTCAGGACTTCAAGGCATCTGTCAGATGTGAAGACCCAAATGCGCATTGTATTCTTTCATTGGAAGCATGGAGTTTGAAGCAAATCAGTACCCCCTTTCTCCACAACAACTTCTCCTCCGAGACTCCAAACTGCGAAACCACAGAGATATATATGGGGCTGTCATATTCACTGGTCACGACACCAAAGTCATGCAAAAATGCAACTGATCCCCCTTCAAAGAGGAGTAAATGAGAGAAAGATGGATAAGATCATCTATCTTCTGTTCTTAATAGTATTTTTCTAGTCTCTCCCTGTTGGATCTATTTTCTTTGGCATTGGACTAAAGATGACCTAGAAAAGGGAGGATGAAAAGGTGGTACCTTAGGCCGGACGCTCCACCATTTTCTTTGACCCTAAAAAGAGCTCCTGCAAGCTGCCATCTATCAACTTCTTGACGGGGTTGATGTATTTAACTATTTCATCCCAATTTCCTTGTATGTGTCTATAGAAATTGTCAAAAATTGTTCAAAGCATTTTCATCAATCGAGGACAAAGAAATGTACTACGAGGAAGCTGACAAACCGGCTTATGCTCGCACATCAAACTTGAATGAGGAACTTGGCCAAGTGATACAATACTTTCAGACAAGACAGGAACTCTGACCTGCAATAAAATGGAATTCATCAAGTGTTCGATTGCTGGGCGGGCTTATGGCTGCAATCTCACAGAGGTAGAGGGGCTATGAAGAGGAGGAATGGCTTACCTTTAGCTCATGATGCATGAATGGCTGTGACATCATCGACTGTACACCTGTAAGAGACCAACGATTAAAGGCTTCAATTTCATGATGATAGGATCATGAATGGAAATTGGGTTAAAGAACCTCATGCAGATGTCATTCAGAAGTTCTTTTCGTTTGCTGGCTCTTTGTCATACCGCCATACCGAAAGAGGAAGAAACTACAGGAAAAGTCTCATATGAAGCTGAATCACAGATGAAGCTGCTTTTGTGTGTTGCGGCAAGAGAACTTGGGTTTGAATTCTACAGGAGGAGACAGTACGAGGATATCTCACTACGTGAGCTGGATCCAGAATCTAAAAAGAGAGTTGAAAGGTAAATGGAAAGGAAAAAAAGATTTTTTTGTGATGTTGGATAAACTTCCCTTGCTGGACTGCAATGTTCAAGTTGTCTCGAATCTAGCACTTTGCACTAGAATAACAGTTAACTGCGGTAAAGGATATTTCCACTTTTTTTCGTTTCTTTTTTAACTGGAAAGATCTACTTTGCTATTAATTTCAAGTCCTGAAATGCTTGTTCTGTTTGTGTTCTTAGGTGCATATCTGAATTTTTCACATTCAAGCTGGCTTATTCATTCTCAATCTCTGATATTCTCGTTGTGTGCAAAACTTCCTGTTTGCAGGGTATATATCAGGTTCTAAATGTCTTAGATTTAACAGCTCAAGAAAGCGGATGTCTGTTATAGTAAGAGATGAGGAAGGAAAATATAGTACTGCTCTGTAAAGGTGCTGACAGGTTTGTATTTAGCACCATGACTTGAAGGTTCTAATATTCTCTTCCTTGTGTCTCATGATTAGTGCATATTCAATGACAGTGTCATGTTTGAAAGGCTTTCCAAGGACAGCAGTTCTTTTGAAGAGGCTACGTGGAAACATGTGAATGAATATGCCGATGCAGGCTTGCGGGACATTGATACTTGCTTATCGTGAACTCGATGAGGAAGAATACCGCAAGTTCAACAAGAAATTCAATGAAGCGAAGAATTCGGTTAGTGCCAATCGTGATGACTTGATTGCTGAAGCGACAGAGATGATTGAGAAGGAATGACTCTTCTCGGTGCCACTGCTGTTGAGGACAAACTGCAGAATGGGGTGGGTTTCCTATATGCCTAATTGTTGTCGGAGGAATGTTAGTCAGCCTTGGAAAATGCTTTGAAGCTCAAGAATAAGTTTTCATCTTCCTTCCTGTCAGGTACCGGATTGCATTTACAAGCTTGCCGAAGCGGGAATCAAGATCTGGGTTTGACTGGAGACAAGATGGAGACTGCTATCAACATTGGGTACACAGAGATGTCATAGTTGAAGATGAGACTATCTATATTTACATGTCTCCTTTTCTCACTTGGAAATATAAATTGCAGGTTTGCTTGCAGTCTGCTCAGACGAAAGATGGAGCAGATCATAATCAGTTTAGAAACTCCACATATTCAGGCACTAGAAAAGTTGCAAGATAAGTCTGCTATGTTGAGGTATCTCTTTGAATAATAAATCTTTTGTGGTTATCTTTTGAACCGGTACATCCAGCAAACTATGCATGCTCTCACCTGTTTTTAAATTGTTTGGGAGTATAGTGAGAAGTCCACTGAAACTACGCAAAAATCAGGCTGCCTTATTGCTCAGGGATTTTGCAGGAATTGTGATTAGTGAGAAACTCTTGTCTACTTTAATTTGGTCTCATTAGAGATGCTAGAACGGCTCCTCATCAACGTGGTTTTGAAGTGAGATTTTGAAAAAAAAAAAAAAAAGGAATTGTCATTGGATGCCAGATATCTATGTTGAGCTTAATTTCCTATGAGACCAGGGGAGAGGGCATCTTCAGTTCTAAATGAGTTGAAACGATGCATCGACAATGAAAACACAGAAACATCTAGCTTCCTCCTGAAGTGCTAGTTATGCATGCTGACTCAAAACTATGGCTGGCATTCCTCTTGTAAAATCAATTTCTAACTCGTAATATGATTTTCTTACCCAATGGATTTGCGTGGGATCATTGTTAATGATGCCTGATAAACTATCCAGCAGTTTACAGAATGCAACATGTGCTGTTTTTTGGCTCTGGCTGATGACTTTCTGTTGGAATGCCAATAGAAGGCAGTTGTATGACTTTATGTTGGCAGTGGGTAAATCCATATTTAAGATAATTCTACATGGATACTAAATGCAGTGATGGCTGACTTTTAGGCATCAAAGGGAAGTATTCGCAGTCAGATTACAAGAGGGAAGGTTTCATTGGCTGCATCAAGTGGTCCTTCCAAAGAATTTGCTTTAATCATCGATGGGAAATCACTTGGTTATGCTCTGGAAGATGACATGAAAAACATGTTTCTAGAGCTTGCAATGGGCTGTGCATCTGTCATTTGCTGTCGTTCATCACCAAAACAGAAGGCCCTGGTGAGTCATAATATTCTTTTCAAACTTTTCCATGATGGGGTACCTCAGATGAGTTTCTTACCGTAACATAGTTACTAAACAAATGATCCAATGAAATAACTTGATTTCATTGCCTGAACTGGTAAAACATAGGTCACAAGACTGGTCAAGTCAGAAACAGGGAAAGTAACATTGGCAATAGGTGACGGTGCCAATGATGTAGGAATGCTTCAAGAAGCAGATATTGGAGTTGGAATTAGTGGTGTCGAAGGAATGCAGGTGCTTAACATGCCGTTGTATGACCTTCAGAATTATGTAATACACCTGCAACAATTGTGTTGTTTTCTGATGCCTTTTATGTTTCTCTTTGTTATTTAAACTCTTCAGGCAGTCATGGCCAGTGATATTGCAATTGCACAGTTTCGATACCTGGAACGCCTGCTACTCGTCCATGGGCATTGGTGTTACAGAAGGATTTCAATGATGGTAAAGACCTTTTACGTATTGATTTGGAGATAAGGACATTATCATTTGTCGGCATGTTTTTATCTCTTTGGCAAAACAAGATGAATGAATAAATAAATGAATATATTTGCCTTGTAAATAAGGGACAAGCATACAATTCATAGGATGATGACAAATGTTGCTTTCAGAGTAAAGCTTCATGTGGTGATGTTGCTCAGTTTTTTCTGCCAGATATGCTACTTTTTCTTCAAGAACATCACGTTTGGTTTCTCCCTCTTCTTATATGAGGCACATGCGGCCTTTTCAGCACAACCCGCATACAATGACTGGTTTTTGTCACTTTATAACGTCTTCTTCTCATCATTGCCTGTGGTTGCTCTGGGAGTTTTTGATCAGGATGTATCAGCACGGCTTTGTCTAAAGGTATGCCCGTCTTCTTAATATGCATCTTTTATTGCTCTTGAGAATATTTTATGGCAAGTTATTCATATTGCAAATCTCATGTCTCATGATCCTCCACAGATCATATACAACTGTGATGTCCTTTCTGACGCGTGGGCATGATTCGAGCATCTTGCGAATTTTAAGACTTCAGCCTTTTTTAGCTCTGTGAATGCCATTGAATTTGCTTATTGTATTTGGCTAGAAGCTTTGGATCATCTTCAAATCTTGTGCCAACAAAAATGTCGATTAAAGCAGGGTCATTGATCACTAAAGCCTGTTTGCTTTGCCTTTTGAAGCTATGGATCATCTTTAAATCTTGTGTCAACAAAAATCTCAGCATCCTAGCAGGGTCATTGATCACTAGGGCCTGCCTGTTTGCTTTGCCTTTTGAAGCTATTGAGAACAGATAGAACCAGTAATTTGATTTTGTTGGTTTTTTTGGGAGTATTTTTGTTTAGTTCGACTCATCTTCAACTTTCATGTGGCAGTTCCCCTTGCTATACCAAGAAGGGGCTCAAAATGTCCTCTTCCGCTGGGGTCGCATACTTGGCTGGATGTTTAATGGGTTCCTTAGTGCAACTATAATTTTCTTCCTCTGCACAAGCGCACTGGAGCACCAAGCATTCAACAGCGACGGACACGTTGTTGGGAGGGACATCTTGGGTACAACAATGTACACCTGCATCGTATGGGTGGTGAATCTGCAGATTGCGATAACCATTAGGTACTTCACCTTAATACAGCACATGCTCATCTGGGGCTCGATCATGTTTTGGTACCTCTTCTGTTTGGCATATGGAGCCATGTCTCCCACTCTATCCACTACTGCCTACAAGCTCCTTGTCGAAGCCCTCGCACCATCGCCAGCCTTTTGGGTCGTGACGCTTTTCGTGACGATCTGCACCCTTATCCCATATTTCACTTACTCAGCAATCAAGATGGAGTTTTTCCCTATGTACCATGAAAGGATCCAGTGGACCAGGTACAAAGGAGGACTGAATGATCCTCGGTAGCGCGATATGTTGAGGCGGATGTGAGTATGACCAACATATGGCTTACGGCTTAATTCATCCTGTAAATCTTGCAGTCCAGGAATACACTTATTCTCGCAGACCCATCTAATTTCGAAGAATCCTCAGTGTATACGATTTTACAAGCATGGAGATCCACCAGCTCTGCATAAGCCGAATCGCCCTCCGGATGTCGTAGAAAGTCCAGATACGTTTTGAAATTTTACCTACTATCAAGCTGTAGACGTGAAAAAAAAAATGTAGAGAGAGAAGCTGTACCATATGTTAGCTCTGCTGTAGATTCTGTAGATTTTCAAATTATAAAGAGGCATACACTACACACGATCTCTCTCCTCTTTGTAATGAATTATAGGAACACATATACATTGTCGATTCAGGTTGTGCAGCCTTTTTGGATATCTGTATATAAATTATAGTATATGATGTATTTTGCTGATGAGTGTCCGGGAATGTTTGTAAAACGACCAGTTAAGGAAACTATTTCAAACGCACTGATTGTGTTCGAGTATCCTAAAAATTTGAATTATTTAAAGTCAAGCATGCTTAACGGATTATTATATCGATAATACGTAGGATTGTAATTTGTTAAAAAAGTCTTTTTACAAGGTTTTATTTATTTTGCAGAAAATGAATAATTTGAAAAATATTTCTAAAAATGATTGCTTGCATTGTTTGAAATAAATAGTCAATAAAAATATTTTCTATTTATTCATTTTTAAAGGGATACAAGTGATCATTTTTAGGAAAAATATTTTTTAAATTATTCATTTTTCGCAAAACAAACGAATCCTAAAAAATGGGTTTGTTGTGGCAATGTTTACCAACAAAATGCCGCATTTCTGTTGTGCAAGTCACATTTGAATATCTACGTTTAAACCGTATTTAATTGTCTCGTTTAAGATATTTAATTGCTTTTTTCACAACTGATTTAAATCAAAGGTTGGTATTAATCCCTAAATTCCGTAACTGATTATGAACAAGCTAGTGAGTTTTATTTTCTCGATTCTTTCGTTTACTTAAATGATAAATATCATAAAACCGAACTCTTTTACTTAACTTTCAAGGTTCAACCATAATTATCTTTAGGTTTACTCTATATTCACCTGTCAATAACTGTGGACGCAACCTAAACTTTAAATGATCCAAAATAGTCCTCATTGGGAATTCACTAATGGTAAGATTGATGAAAGATGAGAGATATATGTTCAATGTAGATCGATTAATCTAATGATTTTATCAACCTTTCTTAAATTGTTGCTTCTTCTTTTGTGTTCAAATCAGATAAGTTTACAAGCTCGTTACTTTGTTTATGAGAATCCTCAACATTCGAGTATTGATCAAGATTTTAGATTAAAATGACATTACTAAAGTACATATATTTACATTGCCCCTTTTAATGTTTAATTTTTAATAACTCCTTGCTATATACAACCCTTTAGTTCAATCTTTTTGGGAGGAGTTCTTTGGTTAAAGTTGTGAACACTTTATGGTCACAAGCTATATGTAAATTATGTATTTAACGAAGATTACCAACATTATAAAAAAATTCTACTTGAACAAGTTAGTAAGTAGAAGAAAGGAAATAAAGTTTGTACACGACACGGAGGAAAGGAAAACAACGTAAAATGGTGCAATAAAACATCGTTGTTTTGATTAATACGGACAATTTTAAATTTTGATGACAATGTGTGTCTTTTGCATATTCAATAAGTAGAAACTTTTCGTTTGTGATTTTTATTAATGAATTTTCTAGAGGTTCTTTACGTCAACTCAGTAAGGTGGGGAGCGTTATAACTATTTTGAGTGTGAAACTAGCGTGAGCCTTACAATCTTATATATAAACGAATGCATTTCTTTGAGACATTCTAAAGTACATTAAACTTTCTATAATCTCGAAATTAAGTCCACATGTTCACTAACTACATTGGACTAAACATTTGACATTAAACAACAATCTTAATTGTTCACTAAATATATGGAGGTTCTAATCCATTAGAGTATTGGCAATCGGCAAAACTGTACAGATTTAGGACTCAAATGGTAAAAGTACGATAAGTCTTAGGACTTTTCGGACAACTTTCGCTAGAGTATTGAACATTTTGAATATTTCAGAACAGAAAAGGGTGGGTCTCTTCGCTTGAAGTTGAAGGAGATGTTGATTTCAATCATCCGTTCTTCTTCGTACAAAGCTCTACCCTCTCCTTCCTGTTCACAGCCTTGCAGGCCACAGACAAATTCAAGCTAAAACCTAAAGGTCAACCACGACCAAGTCAAACCATTCACAATCTTCCTTGGACGGGATCTTGATTCATGGTTGCCCGTCGAGACTGAATCGTGACGAACCGCCGCCTCCTAAAGCTAACGCAGGCCGAGGAAATCGGCGGCAGACCGGGCCATGATGGTGGCGAACTCCTGGAAGCTGATGACTCCATCGCCGTTGGTGTCGGCCTCCCTCATCATCTCTGACAGCTCGCGGTATGTCAGGGGGTGGCCCATCTGGCCAATCGACACCGGCCAGCTCAGCCGGGGTGATGTAGCCGTTGCCGGTCGCGGTCGAACTTCCGAACACGTCCGCCCAGCTGCTCCTGGTTGGCGAGGACCTGCTCAGTCATGTCAGGCAGCAGGGCGGCGACCAGCTCGTCGAACTCGACCGAGCCATTCCCGTTGGAGTCCATGTCGGCGAGCATGGCGTGGATCTGGTCGCCCGTGGGCTTGAGGCCGAGGGAGCGGAGGAGGGCGGCGAGCTCCAGGTCGTGAGGCTGCCGTCGGCGTCCATGTCAAAGCGGGCGAAGATGTCCCTGAGCTGCTTCAGCTGCTCGGATTGGAGGGCAGCAGAAGCGGCAGCCATGGGGACGCTGGAAATTGGGATGATGTCTGAATAATAATGGAAGGTGGGTGTGTTTTGTTTTAAGACGTGGGGCGGAATGGTTCAAACCAGAATGCGCGTCGTGATGGATGTTAAAAAAAATGAAAACTTGAAGGGACGATTGGTCTTGAGTTTTTGGACAACGATTTGAAACTACAAGCGATCTTTTTGTCCTTCGTGTGACCACCTATCGTTTGGAAAAGGAAACGGTTTAGCTGGCGCGTTGGACTCCGTTGACTTTTCAAGAAATGTTAACTCTTTAGGATAACACACCATCCTTTCATTCTGGTGGAACGGTTGACAAGTCCATTTTGCAAATCACTCTCGGGACATCTCCTCCTCAACCTTTTATATTCCTGCGGAGAGATCATAAATGTCGACGTGGTATTCCGGTCCCTTGCTTGTCCACGTTGTCCGGCTGTGTCATCTGTTATCGCTGCTGAAAGTGAGGCTTGGATGTTGATGAACAAGGATCCGACATAACCTGAGGCACGGAGAGCAGCCCACGAGGCTAAGAATCGTGCAAAAATTTTTTCGGCACCGTGTAACTTGTGTCGTGCTTGCAAGTCCAGTCTCGATGATGAAGGATCTGAACAATCCCGGATAAGCAGCACAAGGTATTGGAATGCACATACCTTCGGTGTCGATTTAAATCCATCCACAACGGGGGCGGTAACCTATTTACAGCAAGTTTATTCCAGGTTAAAAAAGGGCAAAATCTTGCCCGGAATCTTTCCTCGTCCGTTACCGTTTTTCCAACAGACACTAATCTAACATGGGAGAAGCCCTTATGACAGAAAATACAAGGTCCATGAGAAGGTGAAGTACTAAATTAGCCAATGTGTTTCAATTGTCACTTACTAGCAGCAGAGCGACAGGATTGCATACAGGTTGCACACAGATTGCACATGCTGATGCAAAAGAAACGAAAATATCTCAACCTGGACGTTGTTCAGTGACAGTTGAAAGAAATGGAAATTCACATAATAACAGTCACAGCGCATTGTACTCCAAGGATGATAGGAAGTCGGTTGACAAAGAGTATGAGTGCGCTTTAGATGCTACAATTTCGATAACATGTTCCGCACAGCAAGCATGCGAGGCAATCTCATGCTCATCAAACTTCTGATGATGATAGTATGCGAATTACCTATCATATACCATACCAGTAGGATAATAACACAGGGAGATCCAATTAGATCTGTTTCATGAGCAAGGATGATTCAGTGACAAAATGTTGTTGACGTGGCACGCTTCAAGCACTGCTTAGACCCTTGGAACTGGTGAAAAGGGGGACCATGGATTTGAACCTTCTTCATGCATTTGCTTTCAACAATGTAAGTAGACCAAGTACGACAAGAGAACCTGCCAACCTTTGCAGAACTGTGTGGAAGAGCAAAATGGTCTCCGGTCATGTAAATGCTAATGAGTGAATGAAGGTACCCGTATGCCCTCGCTTCCCAAAGGCGTAGATACTCTAACAAGGCTAGACGCTCTCTAAATAGCTTCACTTAATCTTTCCATCGAGCTGTGGACGGCACCTCCAGATTGCATAACAGCCTAAAACTCCTCATTCCCGACATGAATGTCACAACTTTTTTCTTGTCCATCCTGTTGTATGTCAGAAATATGTATAGGCTCCTTTTGTACAGATACAATCTAACCAGCGGACACGTCAATAGGGCAAACCCGCCCCCCTCCCCCCCCCCCCCCCCGCCCCCCCCCCCCCCCCCGTGTCCCCACGAAAAATCGTCCCACTGTCCTCCTCGAGATTAGTAACCTAGCGGTCAGGAAGCTTTATGATCCTCAACTACAACCGCCATAGGTGCAATCCCCGTTTGTGAGGACCTTGTACTGTTTCAAGGCTGGATCATAACCTAAGGCAGAGAGAGCCTTCAGTCTCACCGTGGAGATTGCCGAGAATCTGGGCCATGTGAAGGAAGGGCTGCGATTTCTCTTGTGGTGGCTTGGGGTTTTCACAGGTGAGTGGAATCGTCTGCCATCGAGGCAAATGAAGCCATTTATGCTTTCAACGACCTTCACAGTGGCGCCTAGGCATGTCCATTAATATCAGGTATGTGATGAGAGCCCAGTCCTGGTGGTCCGAACCTAAGAATCAGGCAGAGCAACATGCCTGCCCGAACGTATTGCAAATGGAATGATGTGGTGCTGAGAGGGTGAGCAAGGAAACGAGCCAGACGACTTAGCAAAGGAGGGGTTGGCGATAATAGGAACACCAGGGCTTGGAGACACACTTAATTGCAGCAATCTCTTCACAAATCACCTGACAAGTATGTGCCAAGGGCCGATTGGCGATGAGGTGGAAGGGTCCTT
>JAGVVM010008135.1:0-18309 GCA_019149425.1 Psidium friedrichsthalianum | reverse complement strand
GGAGGCCGGCATGCACGTATGGAGTGCGAGCGCTGCAAATTGCGACGAATTGGCAGACTCTTAGTCAGCATATTGTGCTGCGTACAAAAAGAAAAATGCAACCAAGGAAAACAAAACGAAATTAGCTAACTCTCTTAGTTGACCTTGCCATCGGTTTTTAACTCACCCTAACAAAGCAATCGTGAAAGTGCATCCTCACAAGACCAGCAGCCAAACCCCTGTCGGAGAAGAGAGCTTTCCTGACCTCATCCTTGACGATGAACTCGGCCAACCAGCACGAGTCGGCATAGAACCCAACTCGAAGTTGAGACTCGACGCATCGAGACAGCGAGACCAGGACAAGAGCGACACAGACAAGAAGTTTGTTCATCTGAAGAAGCTGCGCGATTTCTTGATCCTTCGCCCGAAGCCGAATGATTCTTTGAGCTGAACTGAAGCTGGTGTTGCATGGCACCTTGTAAAACCACGCCATATATATAGCAAAAGAATGAAAACATATCTAGTCATTGAGATGTACTCTTTTACGCGTACTTCATTTTAATTTTTAATTTAGCCATGTCCGAACACGAGCGCCGGAGAGAGAGAGTTTGCATTACAGGGAGGGATGGATGTTCGGCTTTTGTGGAGGCCCATGAACAGGATTTACGCGGGAGATCTGGGTCTACAGCAAGGCCGAAACAAAGGAGACGAATCACTCTTCGTTGACTTTGGGCCGGTGATTAGCTAGAAGCAGTTCCGATTGTGCAAATATTATATTGCGATGCCCACGAACGACGACCAGAAATTCGGTTGGGCAATTATTGGCTATGCTCCGGCTAGGCAGATTGACACGATGCCGATCAAGAGTTTTAACGAAGTGCGTCGGAGATGAGCCGGTGTTACTTCGAATCAAATGAACTTCCCCAGCCGCCGCCGCTCAATATTCCGGCCGAAGAATATGCTTCGGAACCGGCGCAAGCACGTTGTCCTCGTGCATATGTTGCCTAGGCTTTGGCCGATTATTCTCGTCCCTCGGGGTCATTGGCATTGTTGAAGACAAAAGAAGGAAGTCACCAAATTGAACAGATTAACAACTAATCACGTCTTATCAGTTTTTTTTTTACTTTCCACGACGATGGGGTCGTCTGATATTTCTCGCCCGGTTCGAACGCGGCAGAGGTCCGCACGTCACAAGTTGTACATGCTTTAATGCGAGAGAAGATTACCATAAAAGTCTTAAACCTATTCATAAACTTTTTAATTGTGCCAATTCGGTCCTAAATCTTTTGATAAAATTTACAATTCAGTCATAAACCTTTGAAATTTTGCTAATTCAGTCCTAAGCCTTTTGAATTTTTGCCATGTTAGTCCTAAACCTATTATTTGAGCAATTTGCCGGAAGGACTAAATTGGTAATTCATGAAAAGGCTTGGATTATTTTGACAAATCATAAAAGGTTTAGGACCAAATTGACATAATCGAAAGGTTTATGACTAAATTGAAAATTTTTCAAAAGGTTTAGCACTGAATAAACGCAATCGAAAAGTTTATGACTGAATCGACACAAATGCAATAAGTTTAATATTTTTTTTTTTAAATAATTTTCGCTCGATGCGATCATGTACCACGCGATATCTACCAGAGATCCCGGAAATGGATGGCGAAAAAGCTTAAAAATAAGCGGCCGTTCTGGATGAAGTTCCGGTATACTCTAAATTTCTGATGCAAGACAAACATGCTGTGATCCACCGCACTTATCTTCTAGGGAACTGGCGTTATTTTATTATTATTATTATTCTTATTAAACTAGAAATTATTTGATTGGACTAAATGCAAGAGAGAGTGGTCAAAGTTTTGGGTAAGATGGTGCAATACAAGGACAAAACTTTCGGCCAAGTGGGGCTTTGGAGTGGTTTGATTCGGTTCGTCATGTTTTTGTCCATTCTTAGCAAGTTTGTCTGCCGCGTGCTCTCCCCGAGTTGGCTACAACTGACCCTGTCGTTTTCTGATCCGTGCATTTTTGCAACTGCAAATTGAACTCGAATTCAGATTCGATCCAAACGTTTGCTGAGCCAGTGGCCTGCTCTTGAAGTACTTCATGTGCTTGATCTTTTGCTTGATGCAACTCAATTAGGAAACCTATGTCCTAATGAAGTTGTAATCCCGGAAAATGTAAGGCCATTCTTTTTTTAGATTATTATTCGGTACACTGCCATTATAGAAAAAAAAATTACATATTTATCGTCAGATGAATAATACGCGTCTTTCTAATTAGTTCTCTAACCAAATTCTTCTGCATGTCAATCATCGGATGATACGGTGGAACCCAATGAAAATCCCCCTTTATTTTTTGCCAATTTTTGCGAGTGGTGATGTAAATTTGGAAAAATGACGTGTTAAAACCATAGGGGAGGTGGTAGGACTAAGCACACGTTCAAGCAGAGATATATCATATGCTGATCTTATCCAAGCGAAAGCGCAATTATCGGAGTATCCTGCTTCACATGGAATGAGAGCCTCGGTGAGTATCGTTGATGGTTAAAGGACAGTCTGAGCCTTCACCCCTAGGGACTACCATTGCTCCCTGAACTTGGAGACTTCATACTTCCGCTGACAAATCTCCTTCATCACACACCTCCCAGTCAGATGATGGAGAACTATCCGAGCGCCTCGCAAGATTCAAATTCGAGGAACCACTAATGCACTGAGATTGGAGTGCTTCATCATCTTCAAGAAATGCACGTACATCCTTCCTGGTCGACATTTCATCAGCAGGATTCGCAGTCTGATGTAGAAAGGCAGGAGAATTCCTGAAACACGGTACATCGGTTTTCTCTGCCGAGCCTGAAAAATAATCTTTCCTCAAAAAAGACCCAAGACAAGCAGCCTCCTTTGGCCTTGGTTGAATATTCACAGAGGCCAAACCATCATCCCTTCGTCTCAGGATAGATAGTCTCTCCATGATAGAAGCATTCACACCGTCCATCAGGTTAGTTGGGATTTTCACAGGAAAATGATCAGAGATGCCTTCAACGAAACCACCTACAGGGCATGCTCTGTTTGCTGATCCATCAGCTTCCATGAGATTTTGAGATTTAGAGTCCTCAGGACTAACACATTCCACATGATCTCCAGCAGACATGGCGTTTGAGTTAGAGTCCCAACCTACGAGATTATCAAATCTGGCCACAACATCATTCGAGTTATGGCCCAATTTAGAATTCTCAGGACTAACACATTCCACCTTGTCTCCGGCAGAGATGGCATCTGAGTTAAAGGCCCGCTCTTTTAAGATGTTAAATCTGGCCATAACATCTTTTCTATCGGTACCTGCTCTCAGGGCAGGGAAACACTGGGTAGTGGTGTTTTGGTTTGCAAGACACCTAGCACGAAGGGCTGATTTGTCTTCCGCCCAGGAATAGGAGGGATTCAAACTCAATAACTTCTCCATAACCCACGAGTTGTCAGATGAATCTGCAACCAAATAAATTAGGTGAATATGACGTAGGAAAAAAGTAATAATCACTATTAGGTCAGTCTACAACCACCTCTTTGAAAGGACTTGAGCCTCTCTATCTCCGTCTTCACACGCTTAAAGCTAGACTTGAAGTTCATGGAACATAATGCAGCCTCTGCCTCGAGCCATAAATTCTTAAACAATTGAACTTGCAGATTCGGTTCCAACTCGTCATCAAAATTATCTATAAGAATTTTCTTGATGGCCTAAATGATCAAGCAGACAAAGAGGAGTGGCTATTATTTGAGGGAAAAATTTGAAATTAGCATCATTAGTCACAAAAGATACAGGTATTAAAACTTATCATTCCACTTTTAGAATAACAAATATACCCCACAAACGAGTACCTGAGTCATTTTATCATCGCCAACATTGTCGAGATCATCACTAGCAAAAATCACTGAATCAACTTTATTTGGATCACCTTGCACAAGACAACGTTTTCTCTCCTCAGAGAAGTGCGAAAGAGTGGATTGACCCTGATCATAAGCCTGTACACTCCTTATCTGTGGCTCTTCTGATCTCACACTCTGCTTCATTAACATATTATACAGCTTAGCAGTCATCTAAAAACAGGCGCATTAAGATCTTGACAAAAATCGATGAAATTGCTTTTGCCAAAAGAAGCCTTTCAACAACTCAATCTATCCCGGAAGAAGGTATTTACAAGGAGGATGCCTATTATGGAGGGCACTGATTAGCTTCCAAGCACATAATTTTCATATTAACAGGAGAACTGCTTCAATATTATACAGCTTAGCGTACTTTAAAAAGGGAAGCATTAAGCTCTTGAACAAAAATCTACGGAATGCTATTTCTGAAAGAAAACTTTCAACATTCTACAGAATACTATTTCCGAAAGAAGACTTTCAACAGCTCAATCCTTATCCCCAAAAAAGGTATTTACAAGGAAGATGCCTATTATGGAGGGCACTGATTAGCTTCCAAGCACATAATTTTCATAGTAACAGGACAACTGCTTCAATAGTATACAGCTTAGCATACTTTAAAAAAGGGAAGCATTAAGATCTTGAACAAAAATCTACAGAATGCTATTTCCGAAAGAAGTCTTTTAACAACTCAACGCTTCCCATAAGAAGGTATTTACATGGAGGATGCCTATTATAGAGGCACGGATTAGCTTCCAAACATATAACTTCAATATTGATAGAACTGCTCCAATCAGAAATTTCAGAAGAAGTCAATGTAAGTACCTTTACTTGAGCAGTCGACTTTCCAAAAAGTTGGGCTGGATGAGGTGGTGAAGATGGTAATTGTTGCCTTTCCGTACCTCGCTGGAAGTGTTTCAGAGATGCACTGAGGTTATCTATCACACTTTTAACAAGGATATCATGGTCTTCATCCCTTAAGTCCCATGGACCATTGGAGCTCTGAGAGAGAAACAATTCTGACAAACAGTGCATTGCTTTGACCACCAAATGGGCCTGTTCCGTTGGCACTGATTCTGTCCTGCACGATTTGCAAAGCACAGTAGAAGCCCTTCCTATAGAATGAGATGAAGTCGGTGAACTACAGCCATGACTCATACTGGTGAAGGATTCCCCAGATAAGCTATTGAATGAGGAGTTAATCATAATGTTCCTTGGTTTTGACACATCATCCATTAATTGCTGCGCTTTCTCAGGTGCAGATTTTCCTACTTCATAGCTGCATTGCATTGGCAAGTGAAGTTCAAAGCCACAATAATCTGTTGACAAATCAGACTGGATGTTTCTTTTACTTCGCTCATGGATAACATCAGATGAATAAGTCTGATGGAGACAGCTTGATCTGGAATGGCAAGAATCAACAAACATAGCATCATCCAACCTCTTGTTTGATGTACTAGCAGTTGCGTGCTGCTCAAAATAAAGCGGTGAATTGGAAACAAGATTTCTCTCACTCAGCAAATTGCATGAATCAATGTCTACATCAGAAACTATATGTCCAAACTTTGTTCTCCATTGTTGATCCAACACATCATCAGCAACGCCCTTCTTCTTTGGCCTATTATCATCTCTTTCTGACCATGATTTCTCCAATAGATTATCACATCTTTTAAGGTGGTAGCTGACCTGTGTAGGCTCAAAAAAATGTTTTGTTTCGCAGTTCTGCACAGCATGAGGCTCCTCTATACTGCAGAGAGTACCTCTGCCAGAATCCTTATTAGCTGCAGCAATGCCACAAGGAGCGACTCCTGCAAAACCACCAGAGTCGGTCCCAGTAGCCGGTGGTCTGATTGCAAGTATGGGGAAAGAATGAGAATGAGAATTTCCCTCAGTAAGGCTAGAATGATGCCGTGATATGTTAGTGGTTTGCATTCGAATATCCCCACTGTCTGAGCCTAACCCCAATGATGATGCCAGATTATGTCCTTCTGATACTAATAGCATGTTGACGTCATCGGAAGCTTCTGCGAAAATGAAAACTGTTTAGATGGACAATCTCCTAGCAAGAAAAAGGGAGGGGGAAAATCTGGATTCACTCCTTTAAAAGAGTTCTCAGACATCAATGACTGCTTTAGACATAGGCAGAATGACAGGAGGTAAACAAGCGGAAACAGAGATATTTCAGAAGCCATATGCACAATGACATAAGGTAAGAAGACAACAATTTAAGAGGTAAAACACAGAGATATTCCTCATAGACAGCATTCATTGTTTCACTGAACACAATTATACATAATCTGGTCCAACATGGGTAAGCTCTCCTAACTCTTTACTTCTAGAAAAATTATGTAGAGATGGAGCCAAAGGAAGAATTAAATGGCAGAATTCTCCCCAATGAATTTAATCCAAACAAGACACAAATAGTTGAAATCTTACATGGACAGTAATAGCAAAATGTAAAACAAGCAAACAAACTGAAGGAGAAGGGGAAAACAGGGAAACTACAAATATTATGGTATACTCTCGTATTCCTCGAACAGCAATTTCTCGCTATTTTCAGGTGCTTTTGTATCGAAAATACTAAATATCAATTTCGAGATGGCAAACACACGAGAGTGAATGCAAAGAGCTACCGTAAACAGAATTTACTGCGACATTGACATAGCCTCAAAACACTTCACTGAGAAAAACAACTACCTTCATCCATGCCCCTTCCATATGTGGGTAAGTCAGTTTCTCTTGCCCATTCTGACCAGTAGCTGTCCACCGATTCCACCTGTTCACCTTGCGCTCTATCACCCATCTTGTTACTGCTACAGCAAGATCAAGGATGCAATGCTCGAATTGGATAGCCTCGACCTCCAAGGGCACTCTAGATGTACTAATTCACTCCTCGTCCCAGCAAGAGCAGACCGCCGATCACAAGCACATCGATCCGTAACTCCCAGGACTTCCTTTTCAGGATACGAGTCGGCGTCACTGACATTTACATGACCATGCCATCAAAAAATCAAAACTAAAAATATACACTCTCAGTCGCGGCGGTAGCAACAGGGATCATCGTCCACAAAAGAAAATCCGACCCATCAAAAAGCCCGATAATCCGAGAAACTACTCACCGACCAAAAAAAAAAAAAATTCCGCGCACATTTGATGAAACTCTCGATCAGAGTCGCAAGCCGACAGATAGACTAAGACAGCTAACCTAGGAGACTTCAAATTAAGCCCGCACGATCGCGTTCGCTTGATTCCTTTTCAATTTGAAACGCGAAAGATAGCTCAGTTACGATCGGAACTAACGTCGATGAAAAAGCGAAAAACAGTTCATTGGATTGCCAGGAAGAACGATAGAACCACGGAGAAGCAAATCGGATCGCGCGAGCTTCAGTCATCGAAGGGCGTGCGCACTCAGAATACCGAATCGGTCGTAAACAGAAAGAAGAAGAGAGATCGCACCTTGAACGGAGCCGAACCAGGAGCACAGAAGCAGAGCCAACAGTCCGAGCTTTTCCGACTCCGCCTTCGAAGCAAATGAAAAAGCGCCGTCGAGCCGACGGAGAAGAAAAGATTTTCCTAATTTTTCTTTTTTTTCCCCTTTGGTCCGAATTTCTCATACATGCATCCATATGTATGTATGTATGTATGTATGTATATCTCTTTGTTATAAGTCTAGTGTGCATCTTTTATGTCTCCTCTTGTTGTAGACAACTCTTTGTTAAATTGAAATGGACAAGACAACAAATTATTTCCATTAAAGGAAATACCTCTTGCATTAATCGCAACGGTTCATAACACAAGATGTCGAACAATTCACATCCCGCATAAATTATAACTTATATACGTAATGGATATGCGTTTGAATTGAGGAGCTATTTTTATAGACCGGCCAATCATCCGGCTCGCGTCTGTGCTGCATTAGTGACTTACACATGTAGAGCATCACCTTAACATTGAAAATGCTACATACGTGGTTTACGAAGTGGAGAGGAAGAGCTGTCTAGCCTAGCTCTTGCTCGATCGAAATTCGAACACTAGAATTGTCCCTTTTTGGGGATCAAGCGTGAATTACTCAAACCAATCTCCGAAAGTTAGTTATCCTCCTCTTGTTGCGTCGTTGTTGCGAAAACTCACATCGAAAATGCCTCATACGTCGTTTACAATTTGTACCGACCGTTTTCGCCTTTTTGGTAACTCTCGCGTTAATGTACGCATCATTTTTCAAAAAAAAAAAATTATTTTGATATCATGAAAGTAAAAGCGAGCTATTTCCTATTATTACCGTGTACACGGATTATCGATTCGGCCCGTTGTAATTACCCGTGCTCTTACCGACTATGGCATCGGGAGCGGATCAAAGGCACTTTCGGATGATTTCTTCTTCATTGCCTGATGATAAGTCAGTCACGCCGCGTTAATCGGGGCCATAAATCAAAATTTGCCCCCCCAACAAATGGTAACCACTAACCATCATTAACGGGTTGAACGTGATTAGGAGATGGAACCTAATTCGAGCTAATCCGTCCATTCCCCGTGCAGGTGTTGATGGCCGATTTGAAAATCAGATGGACGAGTATGATGATAGATTGTCACAAGGTGAGGTTCCAATCCTTCTGGTCATGATTTTGGTCTTTGAATCTGCTGTGCCTGATAGCTTAATGTAATTCCTTATTTATTTATTTATTAATATTCAACTTCTTGAATTGTTTTCAATTAAAGACTGAGCTTTTATTTGATACAGTGTGAAAAGTTTTCAATCGGTCATAGATTTATAGTACATATGATTTAATTTAAATTTTTCATAATTACTGAACTAATCTTAAAACCCTTTATCAGAAAGTTCTTCATTTTCGTCAAAAATTATATAGCAATCATTGGACGTCATAGAACATTATATGATCGTGTGAAGATATAATATTATAAATATATTTAAATAAAAATTTTCTCGATGGACATCCACAATACAGAGTTCAAAGTTAATACGATTCTAAATAGATCAGCGAAAATGAAATAATCCTAAAGATGGAACCAATGTATCCAACTCGACCCCCAGAACAGAAGAAGATGAACCCATGCCGTCAGAAATAAACGATGGAACTGGATGGTTGCGAAGGTGAGGTTCCAGGTTCTCGGTTCTACCCTGGAACCATGCTCAGCCCCTAGTCGGGAGGCGCTGCCCCCGAACCCCCGCCTGCTGACCGGGCAGCGAAGGCACCCGTGTCGGGGGCACTTGCCCCCGAACCCCCGCATTCCGCACGCTGGGATCACATGTCGTTGGATAACACTTCAGTTTCCCTAGCTCACCCGTGGCATACGCCGGTGTAAGAAACAAGGGTTTCCCCGAAGTATTCGCCAACCCCAACAGAACAATTCATATCCCGCATAAATATAACTTATATACATAATAGATATGTGTTGAATTGAGGAGCTATTTTTATAGACCGCCGCCAATCATCTGACTCGCATCTGTGCTGCATTAGTGGACTTACACATATAAAGTATCACCTTAACATTGAAAGGCTTCATACATGGTTTACGAAGTGGAGAGGAAGAGTTGTCTAGCCTAGCTCTTGCTTGATCGAAATTCGAACACTAGAATTGTCCCTTTTGGGGATGAAGCGTTGAATTACTCAAACCAATCTCCGAAAGTTAGTTATCCTCCTCTTGTTGCGTCGTTGTTGCGAAAACTCGCATCGAAGTGCCTCATACGTCGTTGTTTACAATTTGTACCAACCGTTTTTGCCTTTTTGGTAATTCTTGCGTTAATGTGCGCATCATCGCATCATTTTTCCAGAAAAAAAAATTATTTTGATGTCATGAAAGTAAAAGCGAGCTATTTCATATTATTACCGGGTACACGGATTATCGATTCGGCCCGTTGTAATTACCAGTGCTCTTACCGACTATGGCATCGGGAGCGGATCAAAGGCACTTTCGGATGATTTCTTCTTCATTGCCTGATGATAAGTCAGTCACGCCGCGTTAATCGGGGCCATAAATCAAAATTTGCCCCCCCAACAAATGGTAAACCACTAACCATCATTAACGGGTTGAACGTGATTAGGAGATGGAACCTAATTCGAGCTAATCCGTCCATTCCCTGTGCAGGTGTTGATGGCCGATTTGAAAATCAGATGGACGAGTATGATGATAGATTGTCACAAGGTGAGGTTCCAATCCTTCTGGTCATGATTTTGGTCTTTGAATCTGCTGTGCCTGATAGCTTAATGTAATTCCTTATTTATTTATTTATTAATATTCAACTTCTTGAATTGTTTTTAATTAAAGACTGAGCTTTTATTTGATACAAATGTGAAAAGTTGTTCAATCGGTCATAGATTTATAGTACATATGACAATTTAGTCTTAAATTTTTCATATTTACTGAACTAATCTTAAAACCCTTTACCCGAAATTTTCAATATAGTCATTATTTTCGTCAAAAACCGCTGATGCAATGGCGGTCGTGTAAGATGGACGGTGGTCATCGAATCTCCGTAATTTTTAGAAGGGAAGCCAATAAATAGCTCTTTACCTTTAAAAAAAAAAAAAGGCCCCTCGATGGAAATCATTTTCTTCGACAATTCATCCACCAGCACAAAATGAGTTCAAAAAATTAATACGATTCTAAATAGATCAGCGAAAATGAAATAATCCTAAAAGATGGAACCAATGTATCCAACTCGACCCCCAGAACAGAAGAAGATGAGAACCCATGCGTCAGAAATAAACGATGAAACTGGATGGGTGCGAAGGTGAGGACGCATCGTCGTTCGAGGAAGAGGAAGAAGAAGCAGACGCAAGTTCCGTAGGCTCGCCGCGCAGCTCATCCCACGCGGCAACAGCAGCTCCGTCAACGCAGCCTCAACGCCGCCGCGTACTCCCCCAGCACCTCAAAAGGCCAGTGGACCACGCGCCATCATCATCTCCTCAGTTCGTGGCTCAGAGTCTATGCAAACGCCCTTCTCTGTTCACGCGTGGACGCTTCAAATTCCAGAACGCAGACGCGTCTTTGCTGAGAGTTTGAACCTTCGGGATAAGCTCTGGAGAGTGGAGGCGACTACCATGTCCATATATATATGCAGAGAGAGAGAGAGAGAGAGAGAGAGAGAGAGTCTTACGTTGTTTTCTGGGACTCTCGAGTCTTGTCTGTTGCTTCTGCGCATGGAAATGCAGGAGAATCTCGTCCTTGTTTTGCTTGTTCCAATTGGCTTTGCCTCTCGCTTTTAGAGCTACACGTTTTTTTTTTTTGGTTTCGCAGTTTCGACTGCTTTTCCATTATAAACAGTAGCAGTAGCAATTAAACAGTTCGATTTTGTTACCAAAAACGAAAAAAGAAAATTCGATTTTGCTTTGATTGAAAACTTCAAAGCAGAAATAATATCTTTCGAGAGACCTATACCAAAAAAAAAAACAGATTTCGCATATTGTTTTGACCGCGTAACGTGTGTCATGTTGGGTACAAAAGGTTGTCGCGAAATTAGTGTAGGCAAGTGCTTGACAAGAGACGGAACTTGAGACTTCATGATAAATTGGACACTGAAAATAATCTTAACACTTTAGGTTCCGTTTATTTCGCAAACAATAAATGGCATGAAAAATATTTTTTTAAATAATCATTCGTATCGGTTACAAACTCGACTGAAAGTAAAATATTTAGTCATAAATCATTATTGAGAGCGAAAACATCGATTAACTATTTCAAGTGATACAAGCGATCATTCTTAAGAAAATGTTTTACAAGCCATTCATTTTTCTCAAAAACAAACGTAGCCTTATAGCTCAAATTGAAACTCTGTTTGTTTTTCGAAAAATGAATTATTTGGACAATATTTTTCAAATTGTAATCGTACTTGAAATAAATGGACAATAAAAAATATTTTCATTATTGATAACAATTTATATCTAAATAATCTGGTGGAAATAAAAATATTCTTCGTTCGTTCATTTTTATAAGTGATTGAAGCGATCATCTTTTAAAAAATATTTTTTAGATCATTTATTTTTCATGAAACAAAACGTTCCCTAACATTCACATCTTCCAACTGGATAAGCTCGCTCTTTAGCTCCATCAAAGACAAAAGTTAATGGCTCTCGAAGGCATTCCAATGTGTCGGCTCTAACTTTGAACCTGTGTTGTAATTATTACTAGATGAACAATCCGTGAATTCCTCGGCAATCACGTCCATGTCGGAAGCAAATCATAATATCTAACATATGAGTACGTGCTTTGATTTAGAAAATAAATAAATAAGTTCTTTTTTTTTATTTCATATACTGGAAAAAATGGGGGTAAGACTAATTTAGCTAAATGCAGGGATAAGGCAACGAAAGGCATGTGATATTAAGTGTAGCCGTTGCATATACAATTCCAACACGATCAATAATCGTGACTGTCCAAAGAATAATCGACAAGAAAACTTGGATGATCCTTGGGATGAAAGTGTACTGTGCAAAGAGATTAATTTATCTATATGGAACGTCAATTGAGTCTTCCGGTCAAGTATCGATAGATACACGGGACTAGGGGCAAGCAAAAAAACTATGATCTATCAAAAATGGACCGGACCATACCCAACCGATTGATTTTAGATGGAATCGACGGGTGTCGATCCGATTTTCGATTTCAATTTTCTGGCATCGGCAAGTACCAGTTCGGTTCGCGATTTCAGATGGGTACCATCCAACCGATCCAACCGAACTAGTCTATTTATATAATATAAATGTATATTCTTTTAATTAAAGTCATCTTCCTCAAAAGG
This sequence comes from Psidium friedrichsthalianum, assembly GCA_019149425.1. NCBI lineage: Eukaryota > Viridiplantae > Streptophyta > Magnoliopsida > Myrtales > Myrtaceae > Psidium > Psidium friedrichsthalianum. The sequence goes on along the minus strand of JAGVVM010008135.1, from coordinate 5,666 downwards.
TCAAAGTCCAAGCTAATCTGTAAAAAAAGAAAAAAAAGTCTAGGCCCAACTTATTTTCATATGTGATATGCGTTGTACACTATGAATGCATTTGAAAACCTATGTTCATTAGTTGATCAACCATTATTGCATTTCTCACGATACTTGACTCCATTGCTAATAATAAGACTGCTGCCTATAAAGATGTTATCCTTTTTCATATGAAAAGAATACTGAATGCGAACATAGGGGATGCACTGCGAAAGTCTCAAGTTGAACCATCTTCCTTTAATCAATAGGGATTGGTTTCATTTTCTTTTTAATTGATATCGATACTCGGTAGGATCATAACCGATATTCAACCAGAAATCGGACCGGATCGATAGTTCAATTTTTTGGTAGATCTATAGAACAAATAGGCGTGGAGCCGATTCTTAATAGGCTGTTCTCGATTTTAGGGTGAAAATCACTCATTTTGAAACCGATCATCCCTGCACAGAACTGGTGGTCTTCTAGTGCGGCGAGTGTTTAAATGGGCTCGAGCGCTTTCATGGATTTCAATGCCCGGGGTCAAATTGTAGGCGGGACGGAGGTCTGGTGAGGGTCAATTCGGTGGACAAATTAAGGGTCGGCGGGGAACCTTTTCGGTGTAGATTGTTCAAAATAAGAGGTTGAAAAAAAAAAATTGGAAATCAAATCGCGCATGAGACGACCGCTATTCGACCCCACGACTTGCTTACACGTAACTTGATCATCGCACGACGTTCTAGCAATTCCGGCCTGATCCAGAGATTCGAGGTGCTTTTTAGGTGGCCGAATGACCAACTTCAGGGGATTATCTTGACCAGTCTTGGACGCTTGGACGTGCACTTTGTGCTGTTTATAGCCTTGATTTTGAACATTTAAACATTGATTTTTCTTTCTCCAAATTGAGGCATTGAGTTTTGTAAGCCCTACGTAATAACGTCACGTCTTTTTCTCTTTTATTATTATTTTTTTGTTTTTTGCGATTTTGCAAAATAGTTTGAGTCTTGTAAGTTCTAAATATTTTGGAGCGCCCATCTCGGCTAGCATCGTGCCGTTTCTCTATGGAAAATTGCCCAAAAAAAAAGTTATAAGCTCATTGCATTTGTGCCAGTTCAGTCTTAAACCCTTTAATTTGGCCAATTAAATTATAAACCTTTGCATAATTTGACAATATAGTCCTTCGTTAGTCTCCAGGGCGTGGAAGCAATGGCTGGCGACAGGCCATAGATGGCTGGCGATTGGCCATAGGTGATGATCCGCGAGGTTGTCCGTCACCAAATCCTAGTGAGATTGAGCTTTGCCCAAAATTAGCGAGAGTGAGCCTCCCTCAAGGCCGGTGAGGTCACTCCTCGCCAAATCCCAATGAGTTGCCACGTCTAGCCTTTCACCAGCTCTTGACGAGGCCTAACGACTAGTGACAAAAGAATGGGGAAAAAAAGAAACTAAAGAAAAGAAAAGAAAAAATAAAAATTGAAACAAAACAATTATGAAAAAAATTTAAAAAATTGCCTGCATCATCATTTTTACGTCAGCAATTGCGCATAAAATTAGTTGGATGGACTGCATGAGCAAGATTTAGGACTAAATTGGTATAATTTAAAGGGTTATGACTGAATTGTCATAATTGTAACAGGTTTACGACTTTTTTTTTTGATAATTTTCTCGAAAATACTTTGTAACACATTTAGGTTTTTGAGAATAACCATTCACTTCTAATTTGTTCTTCTTTCTGAAATTTTCTCCAGTTCGGCGGCACATTCATCAGCCAACTTAGCACCTATATATTATAATTAAACAGCATCAAGGGTAAGTGATCGAGTTAGGGGCCGAGACCAAGAACTCGCAAGGCGCATCGGCTCGAATTTACATCATTCTTGCTGTCTCTGCAGTGGCCCGACAGGAACCATTTAAGTCCCCATTAACACGTAATTAAGATTATAAGCAGTCATGGTTCGATGTGCTTTTAAAAGGAATTGGATCTCGTGAAGACTCTCTTCCAGGCTCTCCAGCCCAGTGACGACCTCGACTTTGTCAGACGCTTAACATCGTCTGTGCCCTTACGAGATCGCGAGTCGTCTTCTTCATCAGCTAAATCCGGACCGCTGCTGTCGTCTTCAGGGTTCCAGAAACGAGCTTCTTTTCTCTTGGTCCTCATGGTCTCCAGCACGTCGTGCTTGTTGCAGATCCCCCACACCGTCACCTTCTGCTGGTCATAGTCCACGTTCACCGAGTAAATTCCTGCAACCCCATCGCATAACCATAGGGATTAGGGGTTTGATTAACTATGTTTTAAGTGCAAGAGGGCGGGGGAAGATGGAGCAGGAATTTTGTCACGAATTCGTAATCCCTAATGGGCCGAAGTTTGTCAGCAAGAGAAGCTAATTCCCTTCGGTACGGATTGGTGATTTAATAGACTGGTCAAACTGGTGGGTCAGCTCGGGTCATAGATTATCTTACTCAATTGACCAATTAACCCATATGTGAACCATTTATGCGTGTAGTTCAAATTTCTTGACGCATACTCAACCCAATCCACATTACTAAAAACACTTCCATATTATCTAAGAAAACTTATTTCTTATAATTTTTGAAAAAGTTATGTTACTAATCATTATGGACAATTTTTATAAATTTACAAAAAAATCTGATTTTTTTAAATTCTCTAATTTTAAAAGAATTCTGATTTTTATATTTATTTTTATGTCTTTTCAAAAATCTGAATTTCTTTTTTTTTTCTTTTATTTCTTCTAAGATTGGCGAGGATCGCCTGATCTCACCTAGCCGGCCACTGGGCAAGGGCCACGATCCTTGCCCAAGGCTGGTGAGGGCTTCGTGGCATTCACCTCCTTGGCCCTTGCATAGTGTCGGCTGCACCCTCACCCATTCTTAAGGAAAAAAAAAAGTAAAAGAAAAATTTAAAAAAATAGAAAAATAAAAACCGTCAAAGAGTTGTAAATGATTTTAAAGATATCTCATTGACTCAACTAATAACTTTGATAAGCTAAATGGGTTGTTAATGGGTTGAACAAACCCATTCACTAACTTATCTGTGACCCATCTTATTGAATATGTTTTTTTTTTTTTTTTGGGTCCGGGAATATGGGTTAAAAATGGATTTTCATCCATTTTGAAACCTCTAGGGCTTAACTAACTATGTTTTAAGATCAAAATGGTGGGAAAGAAGGAGCCGTTGCATCACGAATTCATAATTCCTAATGGGCCGAAGTTTGTCAGCAAGAGGGCTAATTCCCTTCCACCAAAAGAGCCCGCGGGCCTCTTGGTGATTGTTGTGAAGACCAAAGAAAAACCTTCAGAAATTTTACAGACAACTGAGAAGGAACTTATGCACCGAAAAAGGTTCTGCATGAAATCACGACTTCCTTCTCTATCCTACTGAAGAAGAAAAGTGGTCAGAGTAGGGCGAAAACAGGAAGGGAAATCGAAGAAACCGCGCAGAGCTACCCTTTCGATGGGACAACGCCTTCTTTATCTTCTTCTCGCACCCATAGGAGTACAGAGGCACCATCATCTCCACGTACTGCGCCTCCACATTGTTCTTGCAAGCTGGAACGATCTGCATGTCCGCCATGATTCGATTTCTTTAACGTCCTCAAGCCGACACTTCATAAAGAAGAGATTGGCTGATCACCCGCATTGCTCGTTCGCGTCCTTATATAGGATCATCAAAATCATTTTTCAATGAAAAGGGTTCTTCGCTAACGTATCAACTTTTCTCCCTCACTGCCTCGTATTGTTTGTTTCGGTCTTGCTGTTCATTCCTCTAGACGTTTCCTGTTTGTGCTTTGCTGTCGACGGCGGCTAGAGATCAGTCGGCTTTGGAGAGGTGGTGTTGCAAGAAAGCTAGGGTATGTTCGGATGAATGTGGAGGATACGTGGGATTGTGAGCTGGGGCAGTGGACGATGCGTCAGCCACAATCGAAAGTGGAAGGATGAGCCCTTTACTTTTTCCTAGGGCTTCAGTTTCGACGTTTCCTTTTGCTTTTCCCGGCTGCATGTGGGAGTTTCTACTTCATCAAAGGAGCGCCAAGAATTTAATGGAATAATATGCCGGGCATTTAGAAATCTTAAGTGGAAAAGGCTAAGAGTGTTTAAAGTCCTTTGAACTATTTTGGATTTGCTCAGCCAAATGATGACCCACATGCACATGCGTGCATGCATCCTTTTCTACCGAGACACAGGGTTGTAGTATGCGCGTGCGTCTGCGTGTTCGCCATTAAGTAGCATCTATGATTTCTCAATCCGGATTCGCCACAGTGTCCACCTATTTTACATCCCACCACACATGATATTTCTATTCCTTAAGACTTTGGTAATATCAATATCTAACCTAACATCTCCCTTCTCGCGCAGAGCATAGATGGAGATTTGTGGAAATTACTGTCGACATTCTTAAAAATTAAGCGTTAGATGCAGGAGGTTACTATTTGTATTATTTTATCACTCACTTCACATTTAATTTGGTCATTTTGTCGATATAATGAATATGTGAGCGAAAGAATAGGTCATTGGAGGACAAGGGTCAAATGTGTGTTAATCGCAAAAAGATTTAAAACGTAGCATAGGATCTTATGCTTTATATCAAATAAAAGCCTGAATAGACAGGTCAATATCAAAAAGGGTTCGACATCTCGATGCTGGCACCAAATCTCTTGCGATCAAGAGCATTTTCATCCATTTATGTTTTCTGCATTTTTTTGTCATTCGTTTTTTTCTCTCTTTTTCTTGCTGTTTTTCCTTTACTTTGGGATTCCCGACCTTTTCAACGGCATGGGCCGACCACCAGAGAGGGTTGAGTGAGTCGCGCCACTTGCCTTTATGGCAAAACAAGGGTCGAGACCCCTTTTGGCCCGCAATAAAGATAAATCCGAAGGGAAAAGAAAAAACAAAAGAAAAAAAATAAAGGAGCAAATGATAATGACTAGCTAATGAGGTCTAGCTATCTTCCAAATGATATGGCAATTCAAACCTTTATTTGAAAAAAAAAAAATCTATTTCAAGCCTTTATTTGAGGAAAATGATGGTACTCAGACCTCTTATTTGAAACAATGTCACGTTATTTCTTATTTGAGAAAATAAAGGCACTTCAGGCTCTATTGAAATTGCCTCCTAAAAACAAAGCACATTCTTTCTTACCAAAAAAAAAAAAAACTAAACCATATTCTTTTCGAGAGGATATGACACGACTGTTGAAATCGCCAGCCATCATCCAAGTAGTTATCCTTACATTCAATTTAGGCATTTTAGAGGTGTCAAACGTGGGTCAAGAAAAGAAGCCATATATTAATCCACGTTTAAGAGTGTAGGGGCATATAAATGGGTATTAACAAACTTAAGTGAGTCTAAATTTTTCATTTAAAAAACTTAGTGGTCCTAAAGGGGTTTTAAATGGGTCCTACATGAGTTATCTATATCTTAAATGAGTCATAAGAAGGTTTCTGACACCCTTGTCAACACAGTGCGCACAAGACCACGAAAGCCATACTGCCCTACCACGAAAATCTTAGTAGCTCACATTTGTTTCACGCACTTCCTGCCGATAGTGTTACGACCCAGATTTTATGCGGAGGTCACCTTGTGCAGTACAACTTTCTTTCTCAGCTTACACCAAGATTTTCTATGGCAATGGTTTTGAGACATCG
>JAGVVM010008134.1:0-29943 GCA_019149425.1 Psidium friedrichsthalianum | reverse complement strand
AGAAAAACAATCATGAACCCTTCGTTCCTTACCAAGAACATAAGTCGTTTTGACAAAAAAAAATGAAAACGTATAAATAATAACGAAATAAATAAATATTTATATCTAAGAATTGAAAAAAAAAAAATGACAATACCAAAACTTACCTCAAATTGTCGAGGGAGAGCACATGCCAAACGAGGAGCTCAAACTGCGGAGAGAGAAAGAGCACTATGAGATTAGAAGCTTGAATTCTTAGATGTTATAATATTTAAGTAGACCACATCAGATGACGCAACGTGGCATCATCTAACAAATGTGACTTGTTGCTCCCACAGAGGCACCCACCCGCCTGCGCACCCACGTGGAGTTAGCTTTCGGTGAAAAGGACTTCTTAACTTGTCGTGGAAGCACCTGCCGTTCCCACAGCCAGGGACATCTGGTTTCATGTTCTTGGCTTTGCACACATATAAGCAAAGCTGTGCGCCTGCATACTGAAGGGGCCAGGCCCCCAAATCGTAAACATTTTCGAAAATCACGTAAATTAGTAATTTTTTATAACCATATTTACGGAAAAAAAAAAAACCCCCCTTCTTTGGGGAAGACAAAGGAAGAAACTGAAGGAGGAGAAAAAAAAAAAAAAACTCAACTATCAGTTCATACGGTCTGCGGGCAAGAAAGGGAAGTAGAGAACAAAAATACATTAAACGCCAAACACTCACGTTGTCTCATTACCACAGTCTCCCAGGATTTTATTTATTTACATATGGTCTCAGAACCATTTTTTCTTTTTTTTCATAACCATATTGATGAAGATAAAGGAGGGATGCTTACGAGAAAAAGTCCCTTTCCAAAAGTAGGGTTATCCTCATTTCTGCTCATACATTTTGACAGCAATGGTCCTGCTTCAATTTCCTTTCATTGGAGCTATGGATGGTACATATATCTCAACGGTGATACCTACATACGATAATTCATTTTATTGGGCGAAAAGGATCGACAACTAAAATGTATTGGTCGTGTATAATTTTAACATGGACTTTATCTATGTTTTTGTCGGTTGGGAGGGACAAGCTCATGATACTGGTATCTTCCATGAAGCCGTTGGAAGACGTGATGCATAATTTGCCGATCCTCTTCCAGGTTCATTAGTTAATGGTTTATCAAATTCATGAGGCATCTATTTATTATCTATGTGATATACGTTAATTAAATTTACATTATGTTTGCGTAGGTAAAAAATTATTAAGTGAATGCTGGATATCCAAATTCCACAGGATATTTGGGGCCATATAGAGAAGTAAGATATCATTTGCCACTTTTTCAATAAGGTCATGCACCTAAAGGTTATCGAGAAGTGTTCAACTGTGCCCATTCCTCACTACAGTCAGAAATTGAGTGAGCCTTTGGCGTATTGAAGATGAGGTGGCATATTAAAAAAAATACCAAGTTATTCGTATGAAAAGCAAGTGTAATTGTTATAGCAACTTTGCACAATTATGTACGAAGAAATGCCATAACTGATATGGATTTTGAAGATGCAGATTTAAATCTCGGCAATGGATATTCAATAGACTGTGATGCTATAGATGAGGGTGCTAGTGCTTCAAATACTATGCATCCCCTGAGATGGCACATTTACATGATGAAATAGCCATGGGGTTTAATTAATAGTTACGGAGGTTTGTAATTTTTGGAGGAAAACTTATTTTCTATCCTCAATGACTTATGTGATCTTATTTGTAATTTTTTGAGGATAACTTATTTCTATCCTCAATGACTAATATGATCATATTTATTATGATGATCTTTTGATATAATTGAATGCAAGTGATCATATTTTGACTTTTTTAACTTATAAATTTGTTAATATGTGTCTTTTACGTTACTCTAAATGCGAAAATATAAAAGTTGCAGTCATTGTTTTTTTTTTTCGTAACTCTAAACAAATTAAAGTAAAAAAAATTTCAATTGACACACCAAAGGACTTTCTAGATATAAGTTTACCAAATAGCATATTCCCCAAAGTTGCATCCCAATGGACTTTTCAATTATACTATAACTTAAAGGTATTCGCATTTTTTCAATGACAAAAGTTGAACCAAACAGCTCAATATCTGAACATATCTAGAGTATAATCTCACTCTTATGTGGGATTTTTATTATTATCTAGATTATATCCGGTTAATATCTGAATATATTTGGATTTTGCATTGCCCCAAACTCCAGATTAAATAACTTTAGAATAAAACCTATCCAACGGTCACCATATACAATTGATAGTGTTGCAAATTATGCTCCGCATTCGCTGGTCACCGATTATTATCCATGTATCACAAGTGAAGATTTTTTTTTTTTTAACTTCTAGTTTGTTTGAATCTTTCGATATGAAGAAAGAATCAACTTCTTTCTCTAATTTGACCGCGCGAATTTACATGTGAAATAAAGCCCATCTTACTAATAAATCACCTTTTAACTTTTAGTATAATGAATACTTTCAGTAAATAACATGGATCGTGGAAAAATAATTAAGCGAAAATCACATACCATATTTTATTATTTACGTATAATTCATCTAGACATCGTAACATATCCTGCTTAGTAAATGGAGACAAGAAAGAACTTTTGAAAACAGAATTTTCTTGTAATATATCTTATTCATAGGTGTGACTTGCAGAGTTTAATAAATATGGGATTAATTTGATATTAAACGATCTTATAGATGGAACATAAGACCGAGCTGACGAAAGCCCATCAGACTCGAGGGGGCCGCTCAGGCAATTATTGTAGTACGTCCAGTTGGACTTTTTGATAAGGCTGAGTGCGTCCACTACATCAAAACGTCATAGTTGCATTGCTAAAAGCTTGAATATACCCACGACAAGAACGAATGACCCGGCAACGCTGCAACCCGCAACGCTATCCTGCTCAGCTTCACGGTTCAAGCAACGTAAACGACGATGCTGAAGCGGAGTTCAGGCGTGTCCCGAACCATTCCGAGGGGGCTTCCCGTGCACTTTTCTCGTGCTTTTGGACGATCGGTCACGGCAGTTTGAGTGAATCTAATCGGAGCATCTGGTGTCTAGTAAAGGCCATTATTGCTATTGTTTGGATAGTATTCATATTAAGGGATCAGTTTCCAGTTCAATCCGATCTTACTCCGGAATCGATGCGTTATTAGCTAGGGTGAGCAACATAGACTTAATTAAATTTGCATTTAAAAAATAAAAATAAATAAATAAAAAGTAATCGATCTGGCCTGGGCAGTTTGGATACTCCTAGTATTGGGAACCCTATTGAAAATCATCAATTTTAATTTTATGAAATTGAAAATCGGACTGAATCGATATGGTGTGGGCGGTTCTCAATTCGAACAATCCATCATTTCGTCGACACCTACTACGTCTAGTCAAGCTTCCTAGTTGGATAAGAAATCATGGTGGGGTTGGGTGTCAACTCGTCCTTTGGCAAGAAGGGTCTGCCGACACCAATCTCCCCACTACAAAGTAGGCGCCAGTCTCTCCCATCACCCGAAGAGTTCACTCGAGAGTTGAAGATGGAGAGCTCAGGCTCAAACAAAGCCATATGCATGACGGGCGACAACGGCGAGGCCGCGCTAAAACTCTGCAATGCCGAGAGTAAACGAGCTGGTGGTTGGATTACGTTCCCATTCGTCACGGGTCTCTCTCTCTTTCTCTCTCTCTCTCTCGCTTTCTCCGAGTCGAACGGATTTTATTCGGACGAACTCTGAAACATCTTTGCCATGATGAACCAGGCACGGTGGCCTTGTTGATGATGGGTGGAAATGGATGGATGACGAACTTGATCGTGTATTTGATCCAAGAGTTCGATGAGAACAGGATTGATGCAGCGCAGATTTACAACGGGGTCAACGGCTGCTTCTGTCTCCTCCCGATCCTCGCCGCGATCATAGCCGACTCTAAACTCGGATGCTTTGTGGTTGCCTCCGTCTCTTGCTTCATAGCCTCAGTGGTACGGTAACATCTGAACCTCACAATCTTGCTATTCGCAGCTTCTCTTTCAATTGCTGAATTACAGAGTCTGGTGTAATGCTGGATACTTGCAAGTATATACTACTTAGAGTCTGTACATGATCACATCGTTTTCATAGTGAACTGATCGAGAAGACTAGAAAACAGATTCGCAGTACTAGATCGTAACAACGTGCTTTCCAGGGAATCTTTGTTCTTTTCCAATGTTGGAAACATTGAGATTACTCTAGCAGACATCTCGAGGGTTCTCTTGTATGTAAGACTTACTGAGAATCTTGTCTCTGATGAATTTTGGCCAACTTGCCCATTGCAGGGTGTGGTCTTCTTATCCTTAACGGCGACGCTTAATTCGTTGCGACCTGAGCCGTGCGGAAACAAATCAAGCTCGTGCAAAGCCCCATCTAACCTTCAACTTGCCGTGCTCTACACAGGGATAGTTCTAGCGACACTCGGAGCATCTGGAGTGAGGTTCACCACAGCAACATTAGGGCGAACCAGTTCGAAAGCCAAAAGGATCAATCTACTTTCTTCAACTGGTTCTTCTTTGCACAGTATGCCGGTTTCGTCCTAAGCAGCACGTTAATCGTGTACATCGAGGACAGCGTGAGTTGGGCCCTGGGATTTTGGTTATGTGTGGCTGCAAACCTCGTTGGGCTCGTGGTTCTCGTCTCAGGAAATCGGTACTATCGCCACGAGACACCTCAGGGGAGTCCATTACTGAGCTTAGCTCGTGTCGTCGTTGCTAGTTTTCGGAAATGGAAGCTTCAGCTCACACTGGATAGTGATCAGTTCTATTACGGCCAACATGGACAGAATAAGGATGTGGACGTACCGCCTAAAAAGAACTTCAGGTACCTACAAGCAAGAGTGCGGAATCAGTTCTTTCTCTGTAATGTTTTCTAAGACTTCTTTACCAAAATGGCGCAACAGTGTTGTGGCACTGATTGATGAACATGTTATCTTCTCAAATAGATAGCACTGGCAATCAAAATTCCTAGACATAATCTCATTTAATACACAATCAAAAGTGATGGGAATCGATTCCTTTTCCCTTTCTCAGGTTCCTGAATCGTGCCGCTGTGAAAACTGATGGGGACACCAAGTCCGACAACACGATTGCCAGACCTTGGCGGCTATGCACAGTGCAACAAGTGGAGGACCTAAAAGCTGTGATCAAAGTGTTACACTGTGGTCAAGCGCCATCTTCTTGAGCACCCCAATCGCTGTCCAAAACAGCATGACAGTCCTCCAAGCCCTAACCATGGACCGCCATTTAGGACCCCATTTCATGATCCCTGCCGGTTCAGTCCTTGTCATGGTCATGATCTCCTCCTTGGTCTCTCTCGCTTTGATCGATCGCTGTCGCTCGCCATCACCACTGTGGAAAAAGCTGACTGGTTCTCCTCCAACGGTATTCCACAGGATTGGTGTCGGTCATCTCTTGAATGTGCTCGGCATGATTGTATCTGCGCTAATCGAGTCACGCAGGCTCAGGACAGCCCATCTCCACCATCTCCAAAATGTCAACGATCATACAGTCCCAATGTCTGTACTGTGGCTATTCCCTCAGCTGATTCTAGTCGGAATTGGAGAAGCATTCCATCTTCCGGGACAAGTGTTGTTGTACTTCCGAGAATTCCCGGCGAACTTAAGCAACAGTTCGACCGCAATGGTCTCGGCAATGATCGGGATAGCTTATTATTTGAGCACCGTGTTGGTCGATCTGGTGCGGAGGAGCACCAGGTGGCTGCCGGAGAACTTGAACGATGGGAGGTTGGATTGTATGTATTGGCTGCTGGCTGGGGTTGGGCTGGCGAATTTTGGGTATTATCTCGTGTGCGCAAAGTTGTACACGGGAAGAGGTGGGAATTCTAGTTCGAGTCTTCCAATGACGGATGTTGCTGGTGAAAAAGAATGAGGTCGTAGATGCGTTTGGCCATGCATGCTAGGATTAGTCTGTGTATATTGCTTGTCTACTTTAACAAAAATTTTGTTAATGTGAATGCCCGCTTCTTCATCGAGGATTGTTCCAATATAAATATATATTCATGCATATTTTATAAGCCGCAAAAACGGCAACCACAATCACCATAACTAGAACATAAAACACTGAAATGAAGTAAGAAAAGGGTTTGTGCACCGTGTCGCGACCCGAAAGAAATTTTTAATTTATCTTCGTTATCGATCGGGTGAACGGATCATCAGGTTAATTAGATTTACTAACCTAACGAGGACTCTCCCAAGCCCTACTGAATTGCAACATTAGTTTTTATTTAAATGATTTTAAAATTTGGAGTCGCCACTAATCGTTTTTGGTAGGTCGATTAGAACCTAAATAAATTAGCGGGAGAACTAATTTACTTCTACGAACCAGGGAAAATGAGTTTGGGGACTTGGTTACGCTAGATTACTCTAACGCCTTTTCGGTACCATTTTATTTTATGAAAATCATTTAAGGAGACTCGAAAATATTTGGATCAAATCGACCAGAAGGGTAAAATGGTCATTTTTCAAAGACGGGATGAAAACAGGTCAAACTAGTTGAATATAGCCATTCCTTATTTCCCACAATTTCTGAGAATTTTTCTGAATTATTTTTCTGATTTTCTGGAGACAATTTAATAAGAGGGGTAAAACTATCATTTCATGAAGAAATGGGAGTCTGAATCACAAAATATGGATCTGGCTAGTCAAAATTGGCCATTTCCATTTTTTGCAATTTTTGAGAATTTTTGAGAATTTTTTGAGACGATTTGCCCATAAAGGGCATAATCGTCATTTCGAAAAGATCAAGGAGGGAAATCATCAAAAATAGGATTGACCAGTCGAAATGGCCCATTTCCTAATTTTTGAGATTTTTCTGAACTTTTTGAGACAATTTGACCATAAGGGGCAAAATCATCATTTTTGAAAAGATCGAGAAGGAAATTCATCAAAAATAGAATTGGCCAGTCGAAATGGCCCATTTCCTAATTTTTGAGATTATTCTGAATTTTCTGAAATTTTTCAGACAATTTACCCATAAGGGCAAAATCGTCATTTCGAAAAGATTAGAAAGGAAAATCATCAAAATAGGATTGACCAGTCGAAATAGCCTGTTTCCTAATTTTTGAGATTTTTTGAATTTTTTTGAGACAATTTTCCCATAAGGGGCAAAATCGTCATTTTGAAAATATCGGGAAGGAAATTCATCAAAAATAGATTGACCAATCGAAAATGGCCCGTTTCTTAATTTTTGAGATTTTCTGATTTTTTGAGACAATTTGCCCATAAGGGGCAAAATTGTCATTTTGAAAAGATCAGGAAGGAGATTTATCAAAAATAGGATTGTCCAGTCGAAATGGTCCGTTTCCTAATTTTTGAGATTTTTCTGAATTTTATGAGATAATTTATCCATAAGGGGTAAAATCGTTATTTCGAAAGATCGAAAAGTAAAATCATCAAAAATAGGATGCAAACTTCAATCCATACTCATTTTACAAGTGTTTCGTCCTTCAGATGCTGTTAAAGGATGCAAACTTCAAATTTTCCTCCATCTTTAGCATTGACTAGCCAAAAGAATAAGTTGAATGGTTTCAACATCGAGCACATATTAACTCTGCCTGGTTCCACTTCCACCATCCATTATATTCTTAGATAGATTCTTGATTTTTCATTCTTTCTTCCCTGGTCACCTTTGTTAATTTCGAGGACAAGGTCATGCTCAATTATGCTTCTCAGCTATTCTTACATAAGTTGCCATTCAATCAGATTACTCATAAAGGAATTACTACACATATAGACGCCATTATCAGATCTCAATGACAACTTATTCTCTAGAGGTAAATGTCTACCAAGGGCTCCATGTCGTTTCCAAAAGTCAAAAGGTACAAAACGGCAGCCATTGTGTGGATAATTTCCATCCATTTGCTCTCTCATTCGTTGCCTCAGCTCAACATTACACAAATAGAACAGGTTCAGTTGTGTTCAGGGTAGTTCTCAGTTACTGCCCAACTTGCTAAAACCCTCAGCTATTGATACCAATTCATCGATTCAACGTGTTCAATAGTCAAGCAGCGATTACTTTCAACAATGCTACGAATCCATTTTTCCTTTCTGCTACATAGAAGCAACCATTCGGTACCAAGGATGAAACTCACAAAGAGGAAAAAGGTCCAACATGCACCTAAGTATGCACCTCAGATTCTGTACATGTAAGGAGCAATTACAATTAACAAGATATCTATGCATGATTCTTCCCAAAGTAACAGACATATTGTTATTACTACCAGGCTCAAATATCACTCTCAAACTAAGCCCAATAGACAGTATTAGTTGTTGAAACCCAAGACAGGACTGCAGATGGAAATTCATAGATTCATCAATGGAAATTTCTTATGCAGGCTTATTGTCAAGAACATCAACCAGAAAAATGCATCAATCAGGTTAACATTGTTTTCTACCTTTTTAAAAAAACAAAAGAACCGTTTCCAAAACAGTATGTACGCTGCCAAAGGTCCCTCGAAATTAGTTGGTGTGCATACTTGCTACAGTCCCGTGTAAGGGCAAAATAGTGAAAAATCTTGATGAAGATTGTGACAATTACCCATTTAATACTAACATTGCCTTTTAGCAAGTAATCCCTGTACATGCAACATTTCTTCATAATTTACTGGTTATTCACAACTTCTATCCACTTAGGCAGGGAGATTAGGTTTATAATTGACTAAATGCATTGATCTTTCCTACACATCTCTAAAGAGTTAGGGTAGATTGATCATCTGAGTGTATTAGTTTCTTGACACCATTCACTCAAGGAGCTAAAAAAAGAACATGCACATCCACATGCTTGGTGGCAAAGATTGTCTGGATGAGCCATAATAGAAAGTTTACCTTAAGGATCAAGGTAGCTATTTTCTGCAGGGCATTTTCTGCATCAGTAGCATTGCCGTCTTTGTCCTTAGAACTTATAATAATTACACGCTCTTCATGTCTAACGATGGTGTTAGCGATCTTGACAGCGGCCTTCGTCTCCTCCCGGATCTTCTGGATACGGCAACCTTCCTTGCCGATCGCCTTCCCGATCTGCCTGGATTGGACCACGATCTTCGAGGAGAGTAGAAGTTGCGATGGTCGCCAAGCACCAAGGACAAATGCAATTCCAGGGGCGGCACCCGTGAGGAGAGCATGTCTCCCAGCTGTAGTCGTGGCTGAAGTTTCCCTAATATAGCATTCTGTGGAGAAACCCCTTGATGCCAGCACCATGCTGACAGCTAATCCCCCTGGTATGCCATGGACTTAGTCGCAGCTGCGCCTTTGATGTCTAACATACTGACTTCTCCATGTTGTTCCAAAAATAGAGCAGGATAAAAATGCCCCCTGATAAAAATCCTCTCTAGCCATGCCATTTTCTCCTTTTTCTTAAATCACCACAACCTATCCTTTTTCGGAAGTCCTTCAAGGACCAGATGAATGTCCCTCCAAGAAGGATCCATCTCTGCCCGTTCTCCCTCCAACTCCTGCCCTCTTTCGAGCCTCTTTCTCCACCATTATTGCCTCCCCTTTTTCCTTTTTGATGATGGTGTCTTGGACTTTCTCACCATCTTTTTTTTTATTACTTTTCACCGAAAGTGCCCCTCCCATGTTCAGGGCGCCTTATTGCCGAGTGACCTCTTTTCTTCGTCTTTTGTGTCTGCAGATGTGGCCCTCCATTCATCATGCTTTATCTTGAAAGGCCTCCCCTTTTTTTTTTATGATGATGAAGAGGCCACCCAGATGTCGCCGTCCTTATCGAGGGCTTTTTACGAAAATAGATTAAAAAATTTATCTTTTTATCGATTTGGGTTTTGCGATGAAAAAAATACGAAAATAGGGCTTGTTCGGCAATGGGGAGCCGAACAAGCCCTTGTTCGGTGGTCGTATCGCCGAACAAGGACCAAAGCCTTGTTCGACACTACTAGTGCCAAACAAGGAGCTGTTCGGCACTATAAGTGCCGAACAAGGAAAAAGAGGGGGGGGGGGGAGTGGGGGAAAAAATGGAAAATTGAAAAATTCGTAGAAAATTATAAAAAGAAAAAAAACACCAAAAAAATTCTAAAAATTTTTCATAAATCCAAAAATTAGGAAATTGACCATTTTAACGGGTCGGTCCTATTTTTGATGGTTTTCCCTTTTAGACATTTCGAAATGACGATTTTGTCCCTTACGGGCAAATTGTCTCGAAAAATTTCAAAAGTTTCCAAAAAAAATTTCAAAAATTAGGAAATGGGGCATTTTAATTGGCCAATCCTACTTTTAAAGATTTTTCTCATCTATCTTTTCAAAATGATGATTTTGCCACTTATGGAAAAAAAAAGTGTTCACGAAAAAATAGTCAGTATTTTAAATGGTCCAACATAGAAAGGTTTTTAAATAAATTTTGGCAATTTCTTCATATTTGTAGTCTATGAAATTTTTTAGAATTTTTTTGGTGTTTTTTTCTTTTTTATAATTTTCTACGAATTTTCCAATTTTCCATTCCCCCCCCCCTTCCTTGTTTAGTGCCGAACAAGGCTTTGGTCCTTGTTCGGCGGTAGGACCACCGAACAAGGGCTTGTTCGGCTCCCCCATTACCGAATAAGCTCCATTTTCGTATTTTTCTCATCGCGAAACCCAAATCGGTAAAAAGATAAATTTTTTAACCCATTTTTGTAAAAAGCCCCCTCATCGACATAGCTCAATTTCTCCTCTACCAACGCCTCGTCCTCAGATTGATCATCGACCAATTTCACATCATTAACCGCCAAAACAGCTGGATTCAGATGCTGATACTTGGAACTCCTTCCGATCCTATGGCCATCCCTTCCTCTAAAGGGTCCACTATTTTAACTTGTTTAGTACTTTCTAGCATATGCTCATGGAAGAGCAGTTTATGGCATGTTACGCAGGGCTGGCCAGCTGTACCAATAGCAGCGAAAACAACAGAGCGAACAGCTAACTGGATGATTGCGTCGTCCATAACAATTATAGTGTTGTTCCCATTTAATTCAAGCAAACATTTACCATTTCTTGCATTCACTGTCTGCTGAACCATTGAACCATCCTTGGAACTTCCAGTGAAGGAAACCAGAGGCATGCGTATATCCTTGGCTAGTGCCTGACCGAATTCAGTCCCTTTCCAAACAACACAATGCCATGGATAAGTGCAACGCGAGCATTCCATCTAAGCCCTGCACATGGGAAGTTGAATGCTGTAATAACTCTCCAACCCCCCCCCCCCCCGGAGAGAATTCCACATTTCCTTTTTGTCTTCTGCCCGTCCCTCTTCTCCTGCTGGGTGGCTAGATAAAATAGATGGGACCAGCTTTTTGCAAACCCATGATCATTCCTCCAATATCCTCTCCCTGTAATGATTCGTGCAACAGATCTCCCATCCGCTTTCTGTTGATGATGATCCTCTTTTGTCTCAATGCTCTCTTTTTATCCTTTCAAGCTTCCACCTTTCTTTGCGCCTGGCCAAACATGCTGAGAGTGCGACTGGTGTGAATCATCACCACCTCTGCATGCCTCTTGCTTCCTTTTAGTTGGTCCACCGAGAGCTTGATGGACCAAACTGTGGACCTCAACATCATTAGTGCATTGTGCTCCTCACATCACTGTCCTCTTTTCTTCTTTACTTTATTCGCCTCTTGCCTCTTTCTCTGCGTATTGCCTTTGACACTCTTCGAACAACTCGACGTCCATTTCCAAGAACATTTTTGCACATCCACAGTAAGACCATGAACTGCCTGATTCCAATGAGTTAGATGTTCCTTTCCAGTGCCTCAAATATTATGGGTAGTATCACACTCCGATTCTGGGCGATTAAGCTCACTATATGCTCGTTGTTCCATAAAAAGAGGGCTCGCTCTGCAACCTAAAAGTGCTATTGAGGCATCGAGCCATCTGCCTAAACAGAGGAACCCATCCACCGTTGGAATTTAGCGGGTTGTGTTCCCTCCAACACTTCTTCCAATTCTCCAAGGAAGAGAAGTTCCTTTTGGCAGTTGGTCAAGGGCCAGTATTTTAGCAAACCTCTTATAACTGTATCCACCAGCTTATAATATTTTTCCACCAACTGAGTAATGCAATACAACAACTGTTGATGATTAACCGAAATTGGTTTTGGCTTATGCGAGGGTATGAGAGCCCTGACAAGAAACAACTTATGCTCCTCCTTCATTGGCAAAGCAAACCCATTAATTATACTACCAAGAATCTCCAGAAGCTCACCAATCCCACTGTGCCTCTGTCTCATAAATGAACCTATAAAAGATATTGTTGATTGGCTTCCCAATAAATGAGCGGTGCACCATGAATTTCCCATAAATCTGGTGGAGGATCGTCTTTAAATGCTCACGCTCTCGAGGATCCTCCGAATCAAACAAATCCAGCAGCTTCAACACACCGGAATGATTGATGTAGCGCTTGGCAACCTTCGTATCAGTGTCAGACTAGACCACATACCTCAATAGCAGTTCGTAAACAAGCTATAAATGAGGCCGTGATGGCTCCAAACAGGGCTCCTATTCGTGCTGTGACCCTTAACCAGTTCTCAACTGTTGATGCATGCGAATGAGGTAAGAGTCAGCAGCAGACATATGTTGAGACACACATGGAAGTATGGTGTAGGACAGAGAGTCCACACGGAAGTATGGTGCAGGACCGAGGATCCACATCCCTAGTGCTCAAAAGAGTGCATGTCTCCCAATTTCCTCGAGCATCTTAGCAGCGTTTTGCCGAGAATTATGCCCACACAGTATAGAGTCTAGGGTACATTTATCGATGGCGACATTAAAGGAACATGAATTGAAGCCACTCATCTCTCGAACATCCATTATCATATATTTTAGCAGAGGCCGATTAGAGTACTTCTTCTGCATAGCTTCAATCACAACGGACCATATATCAATATTCACCACATCTTCGTAACCATCATCCACCATACCCTCGCTAAATTCTGAGTTACCGCATCCGACAACGAGGATGGGATCTCGGCAAGGAATGTAGAGATTGACAAGAGGTGCCAAGGAGCGGTACTTCTGGTACCAATTGAAAGGTTCAGAATCGCTCTCGTACCGCTTATCCCGATACCAAGGCTCGTTGTACGCTTGCGTCGCCGTTTCCGTCCCCATCGGTGCTCGAGACTGATCTTGAAATGAAATGTGTCGATGTGAAGGAGCGAGCGAGGGAGAGAGCAAAGAGAGAGGTCCGTCAAATGATAAATGAATTCGAAAAATTGAATGCAGCAACGGAAAGTGCATCATCAAGCCATTGAAAAATTTGGAGTATTAGAGGACAAAGTCACGACTCCATAAATGCAAAAATCGAAAATTACCGAGCCAAAATGAATTTTCTACAATTTTTACAATTAATCTAAAAATGGGATTAACAAAGTAATTCCCGATTCAAATTAATTTTTGCAGATTTTTTTTGGCCAAAATGAAGATAAAAAAAATAAAAAAAATAACTATTTTTTTTCATATTTTTGCGGCCTCAAATGTAATTTTTTTTAAAAATATTTTCCTAATTTCTGAAAAATATTAAAAAATGCGAAAATATGAAAAAAAAATTATATTTTGTTCAAAAATGGTTGCCTAGGCTTGGCCAAGACTTCAAAGTTGATTTTGTAATTTCTCATTTTTTTCTTGTTTTTTTTTTTTTTATGAATTTTCGAAAATAAAAATGCTGAAAAATACAAAAAATATGAAAAATTATTTTTTAGTCAAAATTGGTTCCCTAGGCCTAACCAAAGTCTCCAAAGTTTATTTTTTAATTTTATAAATTTTTATGAATTTTTTATTAATTTTAAAGAGAAAAATGTGATTAAAAGTCAGGTATCAACACACCGAAATTTAGATCCATTGGATCTTTAGGCGGAATAACAACAATCTGAGCTTGATTTTTCTCCTCTATTGCCATTGGAATGACTGGCTTGATGAGGCTGCCCCTCACTACTCTCATTTCCTTATATGAGGTCATTTTTGAATCGTTAGAATAAGAAGAGAGACTTAAACACTATTTATAGAGTTTTCAGTTGGACCATTTCATCATGGGTCTGGCTCAACTTGACCCACATCAGCAGACCAATATTAGACTAGTTAAAAACCCTTGTATCCTACATTATTAGACCAACCCCATAAAACGATAAATTAATCTCATAAAATGGTGCATTACAATTTCAATTAATATAAGTCCACATCCGAAAAACTCTTATATTTTCCACTTGGGCCATATTAATTGAAACTGTACTATATTTGTGCACCTTCATGCTGGTCTAGAGATTATTCTTAACAGTCAATTTAATCCCATAAAGTTTCAAACAATGACTCATAACGTTAGTTACATCAATAGACACAAAGACATATATGGTCATAAGTGCTCTTAACTCTACTAAAATGGATTCAATATGTCAGTGTGGCAAATGGAAAAATATCTCATAAAGAGTGATAGCTTATGTGTCATCTCCTTGGTTAGTCATATTCTCTCTCCTTATATGTCACAAAACATGATGTGTCGCTAGAGAATATCCATATGATTCTAACCCACATATGTCTTATCATTATAATTAACTTTACTTTATATGTAACAAGACATATCATTAAGGCTAATAAATGAGCCTCTACTCAAGGTTTACACACCTTGAGATTTTCATCAACTACATGTATTCAACATCAATACACTCACAAACACTTTATTCAATGCAAAGATTAAATGCATATCAAAATGTTACAAAGCATAACAAACACAAATGTAAACTTTATTAGAGCAAAAGTGAAATAGTTCCCACTAACAACCACATCCAATGATGCTGCTAAACCCATCCTGATGATATGTCATTCAAATACATAAGGACGAAGCCTTTAGTCAGTGGGTGGGCAACTATATCATATGTGGAAAAATGATCTATGGTAATGTCATTATTCTGAGCCGATCTTTTATGGTAAAAAAGTCGACCATCAGATGTTTAGACCCCTTAAGAGCTCTGTAGTTGTTGATAAACAATGCTACATAGATATTGTCAAAATACAACTACATGGACCTATTCATAAAATCAAATATGGTCAACTCCATAATGAGGCTTCAGAATCAAATAGCTTGTGTAGAAGCTGAAAAACATGTTATAGACTCCGCTTGCATGGTAGAGGATGACATTGGTTTCTATTTCTCACTTTTCTACGATACTGCACCGCCTGCTAACATAAATACGTATCTTGTTGTCAACTTCATATCATCCTGATAGCTAGCAAAATCTAAATTTGAACACCCTACTAATTGTAGGTCCTGGACATTTTTTAAATCAACATATAGTCTTTGGTCACCCTTAAGTACCTCAAAACCTCCTCGGCAACAATCCAGTGATCGTGTCCTAGATTTGATTAATATCTACCTAGAAGTTTGTTCCAAAAGTAATGTCTGGTCTAATGCCAATTTGATCATACATGATACTTCCAAGTGTACTAGCATAAGGTACACTTTTCATTTGGGATTTCTCAATATCTGAATGAAGATAATGTGACAATTTCATTTTATCACCCTTAATGATAAGAACAATTCCTGGCTTACAATACTCATATTGAATTTATCTAAAATACGATCAACATATGCCCTTTAAGACAAATACAATAGATGGCGAGAATGATCCTTATAGATCTCAATGCTAAGGATACAAGACGCCTCACCAAGGTTCTTCATGTCAAAATTCGTTGGCAACATTCGTTTTGTCTCATGCAATAATTCAATATCGCTACTTGCAAGCAAGATATCATCCACACAAAGTACAACAAAGATAAATTTCCCTCTCACTGGCCTTACAATATAATAGACAACGAGAACAGTCCTTACAGATCTCAATGCCAAGTATAAAAGATGCATCACCAAGGTCCTTCATGTCAAAATTATTTTACAACATTCACTTTGTCTCGTGCAATATTCAAGATCACTGCTCATAAGCAAGATATCATTCACAAAAAAATGCAACAAAGATAAATTCCCTCTCACTGACCTTTGTTGACACTTGATTTTTAATCACCTTTTTTCTTTAAAAAATAAATAGAAAATCCATAAAAATTCATAAAATTACAAATCAACTTTGGAAACCTTGGCCAAGTCTAAAGAATCAATTTTGAACAAAAAGTGATTTTTTCATATTTTTTACATTTTTTAATATTTTTCAAAAAATACAAAAATACTTGAAAATTCAGGAAAAATAACATTTGAGACCACAAAAATACACAAAAATAGTTACTATTTTTCTTTTAAATCCCTTTTCATGTTGGCCATCACAATTCAAAAAAAATCCAATTCGAGATCATGTGTTCCTTCATGAGCATAATCTCGAATCGGGCATAAAAAATCCAATTTAAGTCAATTTATTTTCATTTTTCACTTTTAGGAGTTGGGACATTATCCTCTAATAGTCCAAATTTTCATCTTGACCCCTTTGGTACCACAGTCTCGATTTTGGACTGAACATTGTCGATCGAACAGTCTCTCGCCGTCGAGAAGAAGCAAGAATGGCTTTGAAAGGAGCTGCGGCTGCATGCATTGGGAGGCACAAGAACGCTTTCTTGAGCTTTATTTCGATACCCAATAGACTACTCTGAAAATTCCCACAACGATTCAGTCCCTCTCTTTAACACCAAGCTGGAAGATCTGTCTGGGTAATTCGAGGAGCTACCGCGGAGCCGGTTGCTCCCAAGAAAGAAGATGAACGGCAATTACTCTTGGATTGGAAGATTAAAATGCTCTATAACGGCGATTGCCCACTTTGCATGCGCGAGGTTGATATGCTGAGAGAGAGGAATAAGTGGTATGGTACGACGAAGTTTGTCGACATCAGCTTAGCCAACTATCCGCCTGAGGAAAATCAGGGCCTTAATTACAAAACGGTTATGGGAAGGATCCATACAATTCTTTTGGATTGAACCGTTGTGACTGATATGGAAGCATTTAGAAGACTTTATGAACAAATGGGTCTTGGATGGGTTTATTCCATTACCAAGTATGAATCGATTGCAACCGTGGCTGATGCGGTTTATGGAGTTTGGGCTAAATATCGTCTGCAAATTACTGGGCATCAATGCTCTTTCAGGGGAGGTTCCACTGCAACTTGGTTTACTTACAAAACTATTAACATTGTCCTTTAGCACCAATAACTTCAATGGCTCTCTGCCGTCTGAGCTTGATAATCAGTCCAAATTGTGAGAACTTTACAATATTAGTTCCAGAGTCAGTGGTGAGATTCCGTCGACATTTTCCAAGCTTAAAAATCTTAATCGAGTGTGGAGCAAATTGGAAGCAGAGCTGATCTTCTAAGCATTGGAACTGAAGAACTATATTTGTACTCAAGCACTGATATTGAGGAGATACTAAAAAAATTTCAAGTTCTTTCACCTCGAGCTTTGATTGTCGATTCAATTCAAATAGTTTATCTAAAAGGAGTGGCTGGAAGTGCTGGAGGTCTCTCACAGTTGAAAGAGCGTACATTAGCATTGCTTTATTCTGCAAAGAAGACGAACATTCCTGTTCTATTGATTGGACATGTGACAAAATCTGGAGAAATAGCTGGTTCCAGAGTTTTGGAGCACATTGTGGCTATCGTTTTGTATCTGGAAGGAGAGAAGCACTCTACCCGTCATCTGCTACGATCCATGGAAAACCGGTTTGGGTCCACCGATGAGCTTGGCATATTTGAAATATCACAATCGGGACTTGAAGCTGTCTTGAATCCCGATGAGATCATATTAAGTGAAGAGCATTCTGAATCAGAAGTCATGGCTGGATTAGCTATTGCTGTCATGATGAATGGATCTCAAACCTTTCTTCTTGAAATTCAGGCCTTATGTTTATCAAGCTCTACAGTCTCAAGGCAAGTCAATGGCATCCAAGGAAGCAGAGCAAAAAAAGTGACGTCACCGCTCTTCTCAAGGAAAAAGATGAAATTATCAATCAAGTTATAGCTGAAGGTGATGAGCTTTCAAGAATCTACAATTAGAAAGGGCTCAGATCTGAGAGTTTGAAGAAAGATTTGACTACAAAGCTCCAAGTAAAAGAAAACAAAATGGGATGATGATGAACAGACAAAGTGAGTGGATGCTTTCGATGATAAAGAAAAGAGGGGGAGTGTCGGCCAAGAAAAAAAAAATGGTAGATAGGGGCTGTTCATTGGAGTACACTGCCATAGAGGGGATTCACGCTCTTCTGACGAAAAAGGGCAGACCACGGCAAAACAGAGGGAGTGGGTTACTGCAAGTGAAGGTGAAGTTGGCAGACTAAGCATCTCTGGTGGTGCTGAGATTGGTCCCCTCCGCTGTTGGCCAGGTAGATTATGCCTTTCTAGGTCAATTGGAGACATGGATGTAGGAGAATTCATAGTTCCAGCACCCCATGTTAAGCAAGTGAAGTTATTTGATAACTCGCTGCTAGCCAAGTGGTGAAGCATTGAGGACAAGAAGGCTGAAGGATGACACGATATGCATTATTGTTGACATAATTCCACCTGATAATTCCATACAGCTTGCAACTCCTCCTAAAAAGCAGAACAAACTGACAATGCTATTATTTAGGAGCAAAAAGGCCAAGGACATCATGGAGAAAACAAGGGGAACCTCTTGAAGAAAGATCACCGAAAGTAGTGCTGCAAGCTATAATGAGCCGCTGGCTTCCAAGTTCTGATGAACTTTATCGATGGTCGTTAGGTGTATGCCGGATCCAATGGCCGCGCAATCATTTCGCATCTCATGATTGCTTTCGGAGAGAAGAGTTTTAGATAGTGGAATTGACTGAGACGTGCTTAATAGAGGTCGAGGGACTGAAGCAAAAAAGGAGGGCTGTCAAGCACTTCTCGGTGGAAGGCCAGCTTGAATTAAAGAGCCATCCTATTTGTTCCCAACTGTGGCCCCGATTCGATCTCTTCGAAATGAGGAAGAAGATGAACAACATCAAGCTTTATGTGAGAAGGGTCTTCATCATGGACAATTGCGAGGAGTTGATTCCCGAGCATCTCCGATTTATCAAGGGAGTAGTGGACTCTGATTATCTTCCTCTCAACATCTCGCGTGAGACGCTGCAGCAGAACAAAATCCTCAAGGTTATTAGGAAAAATCTTGTTAAGAAGTGCATCGAGATGCTCTTTGAGATTGCTGAGAACAAAGAGGATTATACCAAGCTCTACGATGCCTTCTCCAAAAAATCAAGCTGGGCATCCGTGAGGACAGCCAGAACAGGGGAAGAGGAAAATCTGGTGACAGTTCATCGACAACAAGTGGAGCAGAAAATAGAGATTGTTAGAGAGGAGATGAACTTGCTTGTTTAAGCTGATCAACTAGGGAATCCTGTGGATGACTACATATCTAAGCTAAGTTGCGTTCTTTCGAAGAAGGCTGCAGGGATTCTGCAATTACAGACACGTCTGGCCCAATTTCTGAAGTGGCTAAGCTTACTAGTGCATGCCAAGACAAATCATCAGGGAGGTTTTCGTTTGGTCTATTATAAAAATTCGTTTTTGTTTCTTTCCTTAACTCATGCACAAGTGACACTAATCACACTTGCATGAGCACTTGAAAAAAAATAAAATGGATCAGATGGCATAATTAAAGAGACACGGCTGAATGAGAGAAAAAAAAAAAAGAAGAGCTTTCTTTCTCCCCTCTAGATTTATGTGTTCAATTGGAATTTATCACATAGAAGGCCACAGGGGAATTGACATTCAGAATTCTAGAGCTCTCACAACATAGACGAGCCCCACCATTTTTCCTCCCTTATTTTTTTTTATTTTTCCCTTATTTTTTTGTTCTTACAGGTTCGCATGAGGCTAGTCCTACATTGATTATCACGTTCAAGCCAAAGATTGCTTACATCCTCACTAAGCTGCTCCCCACAATTGCTTGAAGTCCCTTTGTGAGTCTAACACCATAAAGGCAATCCCACTTCTGTCTACGAGTTGTTTTACAAAGCTTTCATGGGACGCCAGCAGTAGTGCCTGCAAGTGATGGATTAATGAACATGTTTGAAAGATTCCTACTGCTTGCTGGTGGATCAAAAGGTGATACTACTGAAGGATCTAGAGGAGTGCAGGAAGTCCTTTTCTTCCTTCTTGAATAAAATATTCTTCACCCATGGAGAGAATATTTTATTCAATTCTTTGCAGGAACTTTCAATGCAGATCCACCGGTGTTCAAGAGCACCCACAATATTGTTTTGTTCCCATCACTCGAGCCTGGTCCATTCACCTCCACCGATGGTCACAAGTTTGTTGGTCACGAAGCCGAACTAAGCAGTCCCAGTTTGCCCAATGTCCACTTGTACCAGCTCTGTATTTTACTTTTCCAAACACTAGATTGAGCATCTACAGGGAAGATTTCACGGGACAAATCTCGAAAGAGAATTTTCGAAAATCAGATTTCGAGAAGTCCTCAAGGAATTCATTCGGTAACACTTGGGAATTCACGTCAAAAGAGGAAAAGAATAACTTTTTTGAACTAGAATTTTCCTTGTCAAATCCTGTTAGTATCCTTGCAATCTAATCTTCTGCTTTCTTTTTGGCAGGATTAAAAGTCCCCCCTAATTCAAAGATCCGATCATAAATCGCAACCGAGGATCACCGCGAGGCGGTCATACCATCTACAGTCTAACTATACACCGTCTACATGTCATATTTATATATTGTAATTTTTTGTATTTATCGCTTAAAAGATCCGAACCCTATATTGCTATAGGCCCTGCCTCCTACTTGGTGGTGTAAAGATCTCATGTATTTCATCTCTTTTATTTTGATTTCTACATTATCAAACCCTAGAATCAGTAGGCCGAGCCACCTGCTGGAGGTTCTTTATTTACTGCTTTCTGTACTTTATTTTATGCGTTTTGATTTCTACGCCATTGAACCCCAAAATTGGTAGGTCGAGCCACCTACCGGAGGTTTTTTATTTACTGCTTTATGTACTTTATTTTATGCGTTTTGGTTTCTACACCATCGAACCCCAGAGTTGGTAAGCCGAGCCACCTGCTGGAGGTTCTTTATTTACTGCTTTTTGTACTCTATTTTATGCGTTTTGGTTACTACACCATCGAGCCCCAGAATTGGTATGTCGAGCCACCTGCTAGAAGTTCTTTATTTACTGCTTTCTGCACTCTATTTTATGCATTTTGGTTTCTACATTATTAAACCCTAGAATCGATAGGTCGAGCTACCCGCTGGAGGTTCTTTATTTACTACTTTCTGTACTCTATTTTATGCGTTTTGGTTTCTACATTATCAAACCTCAGAATCGGTAGGCTGAGCCACATGCTGGAGGTCGTAACACTGCACAAAAGTCATTAGTTCACTCCCTCTTTCGGCTTCAGGGAATTTTTAATGTTTATCTTTATATATTGCTTTTTATATCGCATCTTTTAATATTGCATTTATATTCAAAATATTTTGCATCATCAATCTTATTTAATTTGAAAATACCAAAAAATGTCATTCATGTGCATTTCATATAGTATAGCTCATGCATACTTTGCCATGCCGCATACGTATTCGTATTGTAATTTTTTATATTTTTTTATTCGAACCTCAAATCGCGATAGGCTTTACTTCCTACTTGGTAGTGTAAAGATCTAATGTATTCTGTTGACTGATTTTGTGATACGTATGTCGTATTCGTATATCACGTACACATGTCACATATGTACGTCGTATTCGCATATACACATATGCATATCGTATTCGCATGCCACGTATGTATGTCGCGTTCGCATGTTGTATTCGTACGTCTTCATATCCGCATAATTTTATTCATATGTCTTCGTATCCGCCTATATGTATTCGCATACCTACATACGCATGTCTACGTACGTATGCCGCGTATACATGTCCGCGTTCGTATATTGCGTCCGCGTGTCTGCGTTCGCGTGCTTTGTTTGTATATCCACGTTCGTATGCTGTATTTACGTGTCCACGTTCGCTTGTAACGTACGTTCACGTTTGCATGTCATATTTATATATCCATGCTCGTATATTCATGATTGCATATCCGCGTTCGCATGTATACATTCGCGTATCTATATTTGTATATTCACGTTTTGCTTATCCATGCACCTATTACCATCTATGCATTCCATCTAAAAAGTGAAAATACAAAAAAAAAAAAAGAGAGAAGAGAACACTTCACTAGAGCCTTAGGAGTAAACCAAGCTTGAGTTGCCAAATTAGGATATCCATGGAATTAAGGTACCGAAAGGGCATTAGTTTTAATTAACTAGTGTAACAAAGTTCTCGAACTCATAATCTCTAGTTCGTAGAAGTAATTTAGTTCTCCCGCTAATTTACTTAGGTTTCTAATCTACCTACAAAAAAATGATTAGTGGCGACACCAAATTCTAAAATCATTTGAACAAAAATTAAAGTTGCGATTCGGTAGGGTTTGAGAGAGTCCATATTAGGTTAGTCAATCTAATTAACCTGATAATCCGTTAACCTAAAAATTTCACCGATCGAAAATTTTTATGTCGCGACAACCTTATAGTATATGCACTGATCTACTTTGTTCTTGACATAACTGAATCAAGAGACAACACTATGAAACTTCAAGTATTATTGTCTAGAAGTTTGCTTGAGGCTATAAATAAACTTTTTCAGTCTACACACAAGTTTGTCTGAATCTTCAGGTGCAAACCATTTGTGTTGCACCATATAGACCTCCTCATTAGGGCCTCTATTTAGAAAGAAAGTTTTAATATCTATCTGGTGTAACTTCATATCAAAATGAGCTACTAATATCATGATCACTCTAAAAGAATCTTTAGAAGAGAGAGGGAAAAAAGTTTACTTCGTAGTCTACTCCATATCTCTGTGTGAAAACTTTGACTACTAGTCTAGCTTTAAACTTCACAATCTTTCCTCTAGAGTCCCTTTTAGTGTCATACATCGATTTACAACCAATGAACTTGTGACCATCAAGCAATTCAACAAGCTCCCAAGCACCATTATCTTTCTTCGACAAAAAAAAAATATTATGTTTCATGGACTGTATCTCATCTTTCATTACATTAAAACACAAATCTAACTGAGGATAGAAAAAATCATAGGTATAAGTTACTAAATCAGCAATACAGTTGATATCGTAGTCATGTTCTCCTAGATAAACTATATAATCTGGTGGTATATCTGATTGTCTCTGCCTAATGGATCTTCTAAGTAGAGCTACTTCGACTTTTTCTTGCACCTATGGGGCTTGAGGACCTTCATTGGGATCTACCTCAACAACAGGATCCTAAGCCCCAACAGGTTTAGCCAATGGTGTGGGAGGCTCCACAATCATTTTATTAGAAGAGCAGATGAAAATGTAGTCCCCACCATACTGTTATCCTTAATAGTCTATGAGCAGCTACCTTTTTCGACCACATCAAACTTTAGGAACTTTACTTCCTGTGATTCCACAATTCTTGTACTTTCATTGGAATTATAAAAATGATAACCCTTCGTATGATCTTGGTGAGATACGAAAGAACACCGAGTGGTTTTGGATTTCCAACTTAAATGTTGGATTATATAACTTCACTTTTACAGAAGAACACTAAACTAAGATGATTCAAACTAGGCCTACGCCCAGGACATAACTAAAAGGAGTCAATGTAATAGCTTTGGTAGGAATATAGTTTAAAACATAAAGAGTTATTTTCAAAGCTTCACCCCCTAGAAAATCAAGCAAATTGGTTCTACTATTCATACTCCTCATCATATCCATAGGAGTGCAATTGCGTTTTTCGGCCACGCCATTTTTTTTTAGATTTTCAAGCATAGTAAACTGAGCTACTATTCTAGAAGTCTCTAAGTATCTGGCAAATGGTCCTTAAAATTGTCCGACATTGCCATGTCTACAATAATACTATCCACCTCGGTTAGATCTGCCAACTTTTATGATTTTTCCCAACTATTTCTCAACTTTAGCTAAAAAAATCTTAAACTTGTCAAAAGATTTAGAATTTTCCTCAATCAAGTACATATAACCATATATGAAATAATCGTTAATAAATGTGATGAAATAAAATTTTCTACATAAGGTTGTTGTATAGGGTTTACTAATATCAATGTGAATGACTTCCAATAGATAGAACTACGGACTATTGTGTTCTTGTTTATCTTAGTCGTCTTATCCCTACAGCAGTCTACGCAAGTTCCTAGGTCACTGTTAAGAGTAGGTAGAATGTCGGCTTTTATTAGCTTCTTCACTCTTTCCTACAGATGTAACCAAGCTGTTTATGCCATAATGCATAAAATTATTCTTTAGGTATAGGTTTTTCAGAAACAATCTTTTCAGCTATATAAGCGATATATATATATATCATTGGGAGTTAAACAAAATTTGTACAATCCATTGGGCATATTGCAGCACCCAACTTTATTGAATTAAAACATTGAAATTATATTGTTCTTTATTTCAAACGAATAGGTACACATGTTCAAATATGATGCGAAAACTAAGTTCCATTTAAAGGAAGGCATAAAAAAAATGCTACTTGACATCAAATTAAAATCAGAATCTATAAATAAAATGACATCTCCCACGAATCAATGCCGACTCTATTGTTTGTCCCATTCCAAGCGTTGATTCATCCTGATTTGGTTTTCTCCGATTAATGAATCCATGTATGATATAGCACAACATAATTACTTACACCACTTTCTAGCCACCATGAATTGTATATGCTTCAAATATGTTGGATTCACAAATAAATGCAAAAGAATCAATACTTGCATATTTAGGCTTAGACCACCAAGTTTATATTTGACATAATCTTTCTTATGTGACATTTCTTCTTATAAAAAAAGTAGTGGTCATCATCTTTCTTGAATGATGCTTTCTTATGATCGGTGGTTTCATGAGTTCCTTTATGAGTACGATTTTTGAACCACACTACATTTCTCAATGCTAGAATTATGGGAGAGGTACATTACAAGTTCCATAAGTTGTGTACGGCACTCATTTTGGTGCCAAAACCTTCAAAACAATCAAACAATCATTTTAAATGTCAATTTTTTTAAAAAAATAAATAATCACTTAAGTGCTAACTTCAATTTGAGCTAATGTGACTTGTTCAAAATTAGGCAGAATAACAACAATATTTGCTCAAGTTCTTTGTCCTATCACCACTATGAATACATGCTTGATGAGGCTGCCCCTTGCTACTCTCGTTTCCTTATGTTAGGGGATTCTGATCGTTAGAGTTAGAGAGTAACTTAAGCGCTATTTATAAATTTTTCCGCTAAAACTTCTCAGTAGGGCCAGGCTCAACTCAACCCATACCAACCAAGATACATATGGTCTATAATTAAGAATTCTATAGTTCTACCCCTTATTAGACCAATCTCGTATAATCAAATGGAAATTAATCTTATAAAACCGTAGTTACAATCTCAATTAACGTTGTAAGTCCACATTAGGAAAAACTTTTCCACACATTAACATATCCAATAGCAAAATCAAAGTCGTGAGAGAGATTGCTTTAGCGCCCAAGTTTGATTCGCCATATGGAATAGTTTTGCCATGCGGACCTCCTGCACTTCAACTAAGCATTCGCTTAATGATTTATCATTTTAAATTTTTTCTTCTCCCAGATGGTTTGACAACATGTAATAGAGAGATACAACTTGTTCACAAATTTATTCACAAAGATATAGTTTGTTTTATCCAAAATTTCGAAACACGTCTATAAATTTTATAATTTTAAATGGTTACAAGTATTGTAGCATTGAAATAAATATCTTCCAATATATTTATAACATAGCCAAAGTGCAACAAATTACATGAATATAGTTAATACAAAAAAAATCCAGATGCCACTTATTATAAAGAACCTCCTTATGATCATCTTTGAGGTGATTGAATATTCAGATATAACTTAGCTGGATGGGCTAATACAAGAAAGTCAATATTTGGCTACTAGTTCCTTTTTTTTTTTGCAGGGGGGGGGGGAGAATAAACTTCTTAGGAAAAGTGCAAAGTCAGCCACCCGGTCCAATTAGCTGCCATTCCACTATGGAGATGAGTGGCTGCTTGAGACCACTCTTCATGGGCGAAACTTCATTTTAGGGCCTTGTGATTGTCTACAGTATTTAAGGCCACTGAAAAACCAGTTACTAGAGTTCGTGAATAACTATACAGCAGTTTTCTTCCCTAAGAATGACAGGTAATCTAAGGGTGCTTAAACATATATAAATTGATTATACTTAGTCCATTAAAGAAGAAGTTAGAAACAAAGCAGTGTACAATTGAAGCACCCAGAGAAAACACTAATCTTTATGATTTGCAGCATCCCTTAAGCAACCAAGGACTGTCACTCCAAAAATATTTTAATGAAACATCATATGACAAGCGCATACAGTCACCATTATCGTGCCATACATCGTAAAGATGTTGACATTATGATTCCATTAAGTTTGTGTACTTTGACACTACGCAGATTCATTTAATGCTGTTTCTCAATATTTCTACATTTCCTATTTCATCTTTGCATCACATGATGACAAATTGCGTCAATGTTAACAGGATAATATAGAACAACACATTATAGTTGACCAGTTGCACTATACTTCTCTTTTACTCGGTCATGTAAGTAGAAAGCTATAGTCTCAAGTAGATTGATGAATTGTGTGCGATTTAACGACATACACACACGGCCAGACAAAATTAGGTTTTCTTTTCTTAATTGAACTAATTTATGGTGATAGCTAATTTAGAAAAGTTTAGCACAATTTTTTGTGACACCTTAGGTCATGAAAGAAAAGGTCATCATATGAGCCAAGTGAGAGAAGTGTAAGAATAATTGAGGCCACATCGGTATTATTAATTATCACAATAATGATTATTTAAATGTTAAAAAGTTATCGAGATATGAGAAGTGCGCCAATCGTTGTCGAAAACGATGCAACTATTACAAATCAATTTGTGCTTTGATGGAATTGGAGACACCTAATTTGATAGAACTCGTATATATATAAAAGGTTTGTGTCCCTCCCACGACATACATGATGACAAGAGTTGGTAATTCAATATTCATCAAATAAAATACCTTAGGACCGAAGTTGTAGGATAAGGGAGACGAAATCGGATTTTGTTCGATTTTTCTCCTATTTCTGAAAGCAATCATTTTCTCAAAGTAATAGCTCTAGATAAAGATATGTCTTCATCGTCTCATTGTTATGAAGTTTCATCAAAAATACGATCTTTAATTTAGGAAATTTCGCATAGAAAACTATATTTATTGCTAACAAGTCACTTCAACCCGAACATTCCTTTTATATCACTTTGTCTTAACAACTTCACCATATTTACACTTTGAGCCCACACCAAGTTTAACTAATCTATATTTTTAAATCGGAATATTTACGTATATCTATTATTTTTAAAGACCTTGGATGCACCACAAATTTTTTTTCCTACTGCTAGAGTCCTTGAGAAGTCTCAGAAAATTGAGAAAAGATAAGTGCCATCATTTTGACTGCGTCGCAAGTTTCACGAGCCGAAAAAATGTC
Organism: Psidium friedrichsthalianum; assembly: GCA_019149425.1. Lineage (NCBI taxonomy): Eukaryota > Viridiplantae > Streptophyta > Magnoliopsida > Myrtales > Myrtaceae > Psidium > Psidium friedrichsthalianum. Next base: position 2,433 of record JAGVVM010008134.1, on the reverse strand, counting down.
ACCCCACTTCTCACGAACAAAATAGCCATGAATACTGATGACGCCCAACAGTAGAAGCGTGGCCACATTTTTATTTCAACGTCAAACGTGGCAACTTCTCCGTACCACGATAAAAAGTTGTATCCTATGAGAATTTAGGAGAAAAACTAAAAACTATTCATATCTTATGTCAATACACATTTATCTTTGTCAATGATTTCTACATGATCTATGAAAATAAGTAATCACTGACAGGCATGATTAATAAAAGAAAACTACTGATTCACAAATAAAGCCAGTGTCCATACTCCGCTCTCTACTTTTAAGAATAGTATTCAATCCATACATCGTCTTATTTCTTCATGCCTTTCAAAAGTAGCAGATAGACTAAAACTATATTGAAGAGACAAAAATCTCATAGCCCCTCCTACCTTCCTCCTATGTTATCGTTCATGATTAGAGAGAGACTACAGAATGTAGAAAAAAAGACCCCCTATAATCTTAAATATATCGAAAACTCAAAGGAGCACCATAAGTCTCTGGCACATTAGAAGTGTCGCTTAAAAATTTGTCCCCCACGAAACAGTGCAATGAGAGTGCCGATACAATTTTCGCACGGAAAAAGTGTAATCAAATATCTTATCACATAGAAAAACACTGTCAAATAAGCGTATGAACGTCCGAATACCCTTTCGAGTTAACTTTATGTCACAATTAGTTAACTGATGGGAAAAGGCTGACTATATTAGTGGCTTTCGTCTAAACTGTATAACCCTTTAGTCTTTATCTATGAGGGCTCGAATAACTCACATGTTAAGAAATGCAACGTGTATTATTTTGGTTCAAATATGATTTTTGCATAATTTCTTTTGTTATGAAAATTGAATAAAAAAATAAGCTAAACTTTAAAAAAAATGAGGGAATGTTAGAAAGTAGGCAATCGAGGGCTGCAAAGCCCCTCACACGATATGGCACCCTCACTCATTCCAACCATCCACAGACACAATAATGGTGGGGAATGGCCGGTAGGGGACACTCGGGCCTTGGCACAGGCAAGCTAGGTGAGAGAGTCTGTGGTCCTCACCAGATCAAAGCGAGAGGTTATATCCGCAGCCCTATTCCTACGGTGGTGCAAGGCCTAGGGCTGTTACGTTGCTTTCAGACTCTTTCTTCCATTAAGCTCTATTTTTAAATTATTTATGAGAAATAAATTTTGTGTTACACAACACAAAAATCAGATTTGGAGACCAAAACAACCGTTCAATTTAGCCACGTCATTTGCCAGCATAAGACTCGAGAAAATTAATTAATAAGCTTATATTAGTATTTTTCGTTAGCCAAATTCGATAGAGTTAATGGAATGACTCGATTGCAGCACATTTTCGTACGAGTTTTTGCACTTTATTATATTTTTTTATATAAATTTTAAAACTCGATTGCACTTTCACGATAAGTTTTAAAAATTCAGTAATGCACTTATCTTCCTACACTATGCTATTGATCGTATAAACTATTGGAGTGTGAAAAGGTGCCCCATAATCCACTGAACAGTGGAAGAACTCTCGAGGATTGCACACCGAGACCTTTCCGTCGAAGGGGACTAAGCTGATTAAGAAGCCCATAAGAGGGGGCCAATTAGGCAATAAGCCCATAAGAGGGGACCAGTTAGGCAATTATCGCAATCCACTTTCCCACTTGCTTTTGACAAAGCTGAGCGCGTTCACATCACAATTGCAACAGTAGGGTTGCGGTTCTGTTTTTGCAAATGCGGGAAATGGTCGCAAGATTGCGGAGAAGAACAGTGCATGGCCTCAGTCCTGCCCTAGTATTCACTCACTCTCTCCATTTAATCGGAAGTCCCTCCTGGCATCGGCTCTCACTATAGTCCCTTCCCGAAAGATGCCTCGTCGCACCCTCTCGCATTACATAATTTGCGTTTTGCTACGACCTAGTTCACAGCATCCCTTTAGGCATACATACCGAAGGACGAGACTAAGACGAAGTATAGACGTATCTCGGTCATCCATGGTTGATTGGTGCATGCTAGTGAGTAAAAGAGATAATCCAACGAAGTATCCGGTAGGTAGGAATTACCCTTTTTTGACATTTTTTTTTTTTTTTTGGTTTCGACAAGATAGGCAAGCTCTCTCAGTTGGACGAGAACTGAGTGGTGGGGCGTCACACTTGTCCTTTGGCATCACTAGACTTGGTTTCTCCACGTTGTGAGCTGTCCTTTTTGGCAACAAAAAAGATCTGTAGCCAGCACGGGCATTCCCACTATAAGTAAAACCATAGGCTCTGTCCTAATAACCCGTACAAGTTCGCCTCAAGAGTGGAAGAGGAAAGCTCCGGGGGGCCTCAAGCATAAGCCAAACGCATCAACAGGCAACCAAGGAGAGGCGAGCTAAAACCCTGCGCACTGCTGAGAGCAAACCACACGAGCTGGTTCGGATT